>VOPJ01005494.1:0-127136 GCA_014673585.1 Semibalanus balanoides
AATGGCTAATCGAAAGCATGGCATCGGGGCATTCAAGGTATGCTTGATTCTCCGCATCCCTCCATTGACAGATTTGTCAACGCCATTCCAAAAGAAGAAACTATGCAAGCAGCTGATATCTTTTAAATTCAAGGCTGGCAGGGTTATTCAGATTCCAAAGAAAATGTACCAAGATACAAACAAAAACATTCCAAACTTATTTGTCGGTTAGCTGATGGAGTGGTGACCAGGAATGAGTTCTTCAGAGGCATCGGATACAATATGTCGCTGAACGTTTGAAAATTATAATACAGTTGGCGCTCGACGAACAATGTGTTTGCTTCTTTAAATGTATTTATTTATCAGCATTTCACCAGATGTACGGAAGCACATGAAAAACGATAATCAGAATTAAATTCGGAAAAGCAAATAGCTCAGAAGTCTCATCGCAACGACAACGGTCTCAGTGATAGGATTTCGAAATGGGCTAAAATGGTGAGCTCAGCTTCAGTTCTGATAAGCATGGCGCTATACCAATTGTACCGGACTAGCTCTTTGTTAATTACCGCACTAGCACTTTTGTCCACTAGCACCCAAAAGACTGGCTCTTCCGTAGCACTAGCTCATACGAAGCCTAGCTGTTTTGTTCACCAGCCCTTTTGAGCGGTAGCAATTTGCTACACTAGGCCTAATGTTACTAGCTCAAATTGCACTAGCTCTTTTTTCACTAGCTCTTTTGCAGTGGACCCGTTTAATACATTTACGAATTACGTCTGGTGTCGAGTATAAAACAGTCGACAGAAAACAGCGTGATAAAAGCTGCCGATGAACGCACCATATACGTTGTGCGTGACAAAGTGGATCTGAAACTAACGCCAAATGGACACTGGCTATAAAGTAACAGCACACGCCCAGAGATTCCTATGATGCATGAACCAACGGGATCGCGGCACCCAGAGAACGGTCATTGCGCTTTGCGTCTATGCACCTTAACCGACGTCCGCAATGGGAACATTTAAGGTTGTCATCCACTTTGTTACGCGTAGCTACTTAATTAGGGGGTAATGTATGAAAATGATTTAAGGAGAACACTTATTGTAACATGACTCATCACTCGCACAAAAGGTTCTAGGCCTCCAGTTGTCTTCCCATTTCTTTACTGTAGTATTGCTGCGTGCTGACTCCCATTTCTTGCAGAAGTAATTTGCGAAATTAGTTGCACCGTTATGAAAACGAGAACTTTACGTCGGGCAGGCAGTTGCAATGCGAATTTAATGTATTTCCTTGTACTGCTCCTACGCATCATTTCGGATAACCGGAAGATGAGAGAGGTCACCCGTCACGGCAGCTAAAACAGCATCATCGCCTACAAACATTGCATTATGTTATAAAATATAACTGCCTGCGCGATATGCTATGGCAGTTATTACACAACGTATACCAACTTAACTAACCCGTCAAACTCTTTAAAGCACTTCAATGTTCAGTTCATACTTTTTCATTTTTTTTTTTTTACTTATTCGTACTTTTTCAGTATTTGCCGAATGTTAACTCTTACCTAAATATGATCAGTTTAAGCGCGTTCTTGTGAGTACAATAGCGGGGGTAAAACCCGAAAGGACCGTTAAACACCACCCATTGATTCGGGAGGTCATACATCTCCACCGTCATACCAAAGCACGGACCAACCCACCACTTATTCACCTCGCACTGAATGACGTCACTGATCGGAATCTGGCCATCATTAGCCGCCGGCAAGCGCTCTCGATTGCCAAACTGGTGCCAATCTCGTCCCTGATAATGAAGGGAGCCGGTCGATTCACAAACTGGCCTGTCTCTGCGCCTGTGATGTATATCTCAGCACGAGGTCCGGAGAGGCGGCCGTTCACCCTCACCGAGCCGACACCTGTCTGCTCCTCGGCGGTGGAATGTGCTGCCCGGCTGCCGGGCTACATTCTGAATACCTCGACTTCACACAGACGGTGGTACGGATCGTTAGAGGGCCCGACGATACCGAACGAACGGAGCAGGACAGCCGCACAGATGCACAGATGCACGGCTAAGGCGTCTGTCCAGCCTCAGCTAAATGAGCGAGGCGTCTGTTCAGCCTCTGCTAAATAAACGACGCGTCTGTTCAGCCTCAGCTAAATGAACGAGGCGTCTGTTCAGCCTCCGCTAAATGAACGACGCGTCTGTTCAGCCTCAGCTAAATTAATGAGGCGTCTGTCCAGACTCAGCTAAATGAACGAGGCGTCTGTCCAGCCTCCGCTAAATAAACGACGCGTCTGTTCAGCCTCAGCTAAATGGTAGCGAGGCGTCTGTCCAGCCTCCGACTGAAATGAACGACGCGTCTGTTCAGTCTCCTCTAAATAAATGAGGCGTCTGTCCAGCCTCCGCTAAATGAACGAAGCGTCTGTTCAGCCTCCGCTAAGTGAACGAGGCGTCTGTCCAGCCTCCGCTAAATGAACGACGCGTCTGTCCAGCCTCCGCTAAATGAACGAGGCGTCTGTTCAGCCTCCGCTAAATAAATGAGGCGTCTGTCAAGCCTCAGCTAAATGAACGAGGCGTCTGTCCAGCCTCCGCTAAATAAACGACGCGTCTGTTCAGCCTCAGCTAAATGAACGAAGCGTCTGTCCAGCCTCGGCTCAGACATGAAGTGGAACTAATGAGGCGTGGGTCCTGAATATGCTAACTGCTGGTCCCGTTGTGCCTTATAAGGCTGTGATTTATTTGTATAGCACAGCACCGTTGCTACAAACTGTCTATTAGTCGACCACAAATCGCTTCGGATATTTCTGTCAAACTGTAAAAAGTGTGAGCTGAGAGCGCACGACACTGAATAAGATAACAAATCAGGAGCATCTTCACTCAAGCAGAACCTCAGTTACGGATGACTTTGAACTTCGTCATATAGGCATTAATTTTCCAATGAAAGACTGATTATAGTTCTACGTCCATTTGTCTAGTATAAAATATGCATAATGAAATGTGTGTATAATCAAATCCCCACTAGCCAACAACACTTGAGGCCTGAGGGTAAAAGGCGAATTAGAAATATAAATATACCTATAAGCAGACCAACCGTCGATTTCTGTAGTGTTCAAGAATGCATTTGAATTTGATGGGTTCTTTGGTGAACAATGAGGAAGAGGATATGAGCAATTGTAACGAAACAGTTGTAAACGTCATGCCGTCACGTTGCCATTAGCTGTGTGACGTATTCCCACTGGCACTTCCTTAATATGCCGGACGCTTCCTTGTGCAGGTAATTTACGCACCTACCCCACCAGACGAACACCATTAACTCCCACCTCCCCTCCCCTCCCCTTCCCACTCCCTCCCCTGCAGCACGTCCGTGAAGCAAACCTGCCGTACTCCTGTCAGAACACTTCCTGTCAGAACCTTTTGAACCTTTTGCAGGCCGCCGCTACATTTCCACGAACCGTTCTGTAACGGCCGCGAGGGGAGGCGGCGTGGGGCTGGCTGTTGCTAGAGCCAGATGGAAGGCAGGGGCACAGCGTGGTGCAGTTTCACGTGTGACGTGGTGAAAATGAGTGCTGAGTCGGCCCTGCATTGCAGACTTGCATGCACTACTGGCCAACTTAGCACTGATTTGCAATCGGTTGATGCAATGGTGTAATATGGGATATTGCATTATGTGGATGTTAAGCTTAAGTCGTGATAAGTGTAAAATTTACTTAACGGTTTGTTCACGTCTAAAAATGAAAAACAATAACGGTGGGACTCCGATGACATAAATCACATCGTCTATGTATTGTTTGGTGTTATCTTCTATGAAGTAAACACAGTCACCAGATACTCTCTGCCGGTGCGTTGTAGTCACCCAATAGTTGCTAACCCAAAGGCTTTCGAGGCCTTTCATGACCTTCTTGACCTTCTTCGCTTTAACCAGCTATAAAGCAGTCACCGTTTCTGAGTGAACAATAGGTATGTATGTACATACAAGGGAAAATCGACAATATTACACATTCCTGTAGGAAAAAACATATCATTCGGTTTTTACACATAAGTATCAGGTTTGCATGGAAAACCAGCCACAGAAACACGATTGACATGTGAAGGATGATGCCCGACTACAATACATAGGCTATCGGTGTGACCAAAATAAGTGTTGAAAATGCGACACATGCACTGCACACCGTCCACTGCATGCATTAAGTGAACACAAAGGACGCCACCCTTGCTCAGCGAATCAGCTAGCTAGTCACGTCAGGCCTATCCCATGGGCCTGAGTGGCTATCTCTGAGATAAGCTCAACACGCAGATTTTGGGGAACCGCATCTTGGAATATCGTTAAGTATGCAGGAAGGTACAGTCCACTGCAGAAGGGTCATTTCTTAGCGCAAAGTTATTTTATATTGCTCTTCCTTGAAGACGTACATTAACAGAAGCTGTCGGTATTGTTTGAAAAAATCAAAAATGTGAAGATTTGGCAAACATGACAATTATTTACTAATATGGTAGGAGGTTTCACTCATCTTTCCAGGATGCTTAGTGTATACTAGTGGTGCCAGTTTCAGAAAATATTTGTCCATTGTCCAACTGATGTCCAAGACCATGCGTCAGCCGTTCCGTCCGAAAACTGGCCGTACCGAAGATTCATTGTTGGTCCAATTTGCGTCCCGAAATACAGAACAAAATGTATGATTATGGAATGGTAATAAACGTGTTAGTGTTCATCACTATATATATATATATTAAATATAGGCATTAGTGTCAAATAACGCTATAGTTAGGATATCAGAAAGCCAAAATCATTATATATCCATTTAAATACACGACAAGCCATCCTTGGGCTTTGGATGTCCGAAAATGTCCAAAGAAATATGCTTATGTCCGACCAAGCACCGATCGGTGTTTGGACAAACTAGGATTTCCAAAAATGTTTGCACCGATTGGCACCACTAGTGTATACGTTCAAAACTAGTAGCATGAAGTACCGCTTATCTCGAGGGTAAATCTCAGTTGCAACAGAGTAATAAATACAACTGTGTGCGGCCTCCGATTATCCTCTGCGGCATTGAGTGTTGATCAAAGCCAGACATGGCTTCGCTCTATAGTTTGGAAAAGTGCAGACAACCAAAATATCTTGGGCGAAAACAAAGCTTAGTTACTGCATATATAGTAAAGTTCCTGACAAATAAGCCCATCGCGGATGCCGGAAAAGCAATTGTAATTGCTTGCAACAACTTATTCAAGAAATCCTGCTAGCCATTACCTTTAAAACACACGTCAGCCTGTGTAAAATTGTGTCGCATGTGGTGACTTTACCTTGTTCTTACAATGCTGCACGGGACACAAGCTAACCACATTTTCCTCCGTGATGGTCACGAAGGGCGCATAGTAATGAGTCACATAACCCGTCTTCCCTTCTGCTTCTGACCACTCTGACCACTTCTGACCACTCGCTCCTCGTCCAGCCGACAAGGCGCGAAAACAACGGGGCAAGAGAAACCACCGTGATGAATTGGAAACTGCAGCATCTCACCACCTTATGGTGATCAGGCAGGACTATAGCGTGCATCTCTCTCTCGAGCACCGTTAAAGAGCCGTCAGGCGACACATTCTCATTCACTTCCCCTCAAGTGGAGAGATACGACGCTCTCTAAACAGCGTCGAGGGCTGCAAAAACAGACGAGCCGTACCGTCCAAAAAACACTCGCCGCCGCCGCCGCCGCACGGAGCTGTAACTGGCCGCGATGTAGGCCGGCCTGCTCGTGTTGGTCTTCACACGCAAACCCGGCCACTCACGAGACGTTACTCAGGCACGCTTTCAGCCAGCCGGGCCGCACGGACTGTTCACATGTCGCATTCTCACGCAGCGGGGGGAGTGCCGACACTCTAGTGCCGATATATCTACCGATCAAGACTCTATACCTGACCAGTCGAATAGCTCAGGCATGAACGACGTTATACCTCTTATGCGTCAGACAGATCATCCCTGACCAGTGAATAGCTCAGGCAGCAGACGGACGCGTCCCTATGTCAGACCGGTCTCTCAGCCCACACGCTGCTGGCAGTTGACACACGTCGTTGTTTGCCACCCACACCCACGGCTGAGTTCAAAACACATAACATTAGCAGTTGACTTTCCACATAGCGTGGTGTCCAGAGCTCAGGATTATCTTCCGAACGACCCGCCCCCACCTTTCCTGGAGTGACTGACCTTCCTTTAAGCGACAATTGACCCCAATCTAAGCCGACGACAGCCGTGAAGAGGGCTGTCTCTCTTAATGACAATACAACAGCGAAAGTCTCATGCAGATCCTTATCGCAGCCATTGGTGTTGATTGGGCTTTCTTGTGGCCCCAAAAGAGAGTGTCAGCAGATGTGGGGCTTTCCCCTGTCTGTGCGTGCCTGCCCCCGCCCAACAGTCGGTCCTAAAGCCATCCTCCAGCTGGCAGTACTGATGAGCTGAGATTTTCACAGCACACACCGCCATTGTGCAGGAGAATACGGTCTGCCGCGTCTCGCTCTGCGTACTCCGTAAAAACTACTGAGACGAACCTCTCGCGGAAGATTCTCAGCGCTAGTAGTCGTATGCGAGGTCTAAGGTCTATATCTAAACAGGTATATGCACGCCGATCTAAAGAGATACCTCGTTTTCGCCTCTTCAGGAGTTTCAAGAACTTGGTTAGGTATCGGCACGTTCGATGAGTTTGTTTGTTGCTTGTTTGTTTGTTGATTGGGGTTTTAGGGCGCAAAAACTCCTTGGTTATTTTGCGCCCATACGTTCGATGAGTATCAAGTGTTGTAAATGTTTAGGCCAGATACGAATCGAGATATTTTGTTATATATGTGTGTTTTTTTCGACAAACAAACGAATAAACGAAGACTGAGAAGACAAGTCGATCGATGATAAGCGTATAGAGCCAGATAAATACTCGGAAGGAAAGGCACCTGACTGAAAGAGGGCAGTCAGATATAGACACGAAAAACAGTCGTAAAGACAAAGTAACGGACACAGGACAATTAAACGGACGTAGGTGGATGGGATAGATACAAAGACGTAAAACACAGATTGACGTACGAGAGTATACTCACGTATCGTCCACATCTTCTCTCCTCGCCAGATCTGTTTGTCTGCCTCAGTTCTCTATCCGATAATCAGTCGACTCGATGTAAGTTGCGCGTGGCGCGACACGCGTCCCTGCCCTGCGCCGTGAAGTCAGTCGCACGTGACCACAACACCCGAGAGAGGTTGCAGGTTACCGCCAGTGAGCCGCGTACCACCCCGGGGCGGGGCAAGCCCAGGGGCCCCTAGACCAGTCCGGAGCAAGTGAGCGCCAACCACTGCTGCTAGCTGCTGCTGGCCACCCTCACAACGACCAGCAGCCGTACCCTGACCTCTGGTACCCCAGCCGGACCACCGTGCGCCCGACTGTGGCCCCGCCCACACGGCGGCGCGTTGTGTAACGGAGCGCCAGTTTCGCCGCGGGTTTCGACAGCCGCGTCAGCACAGGACTGAGCAGACATCGGTGGCCTTGTGATGGTTGGCACGGACGCAGCGGTGACTAGGGCTGCGAAATCAAGGTGAACGAGTGACACGCTGATCCATGTTGTCATGGTGTGGTTGTTGGTGATTAGATATGCAGCGATTAGGGATGCGCTTCAAGGAGTCGGTATGTGCGCGTGCGGTGCTGTTTGTACGATATGTTTGTGTGGGGCAAAGGTCAGTGCCTCTTTTCGTGATAAATTACCTTGTTATGGTCATGTCAGGAGCATTGGCCTGGGCGCGACAGATCTATTTGGCTACGGTCTGGATTCTTGGTTCAACTAGAGCAATTGAGCATCATAGCAATTATACACATTTGTTGAATGAAGGTGAGCATAATAGGAAAAAGTCGTTTAATGATATAATGATGATAGCCGTTTTCACGATGGCTTATTTTGCGCGAAATGTTTTAAAGCACTTTTAAAATGTTTTAAAATGTTTTAGTAGTTAGCCGTCTTTCACGATGGACTAATTTGCGAGAAATGTTTAACCCTCGCCCTACGGTCCCGTAGGGCGAGGGTTAAAACACTTTTTCGTCAATTAGTCCATCGTGAAAGCGGCTACTACTAAAACATTTTAAAATGTTTTAAAGCATTTCGCGCAAAATAATCCATCGTGAAAACGGCTAGTGTCTAATTTTGTTCGGGCTTCTAAGAAATAGATCGACTAAAATAAAAGGAACTTTTCAAATTGTAAGTCTGTTACTGCGTGAACTTATGTTCAAAATTCAGGAAGAAGATATTCAGAAATTCATTCAGAACTTTGGACAATGGCTTTGATCAGCAAAACTTACAAACTATCACATAATCCTAGCCCCCTTTGTGGTCCGTGATTCCAGAGAGATTCTATCAGAATAAAAATAAAAATATATGTTGCATGTTGCGGTACCTAGCCAATGCAATATTTCCAAGCCCAAGTATGTCATATAACAATAAACAATAGTCCTGGCCATCCGTTATAACCACAAGGTCTAGTTTACTAGAAATATATAACCAGCACGCCAAGGTTCCACCACAAGACACATCCCGAGTTACAGGAAGCGAACATCAAGGTTTCGCCACGAGTAAAGGAAGTGATGAGTATCCCACAGCGGAGTTAACCTCGTCATAGTTGTGAGAGCTTCACCGTCAGGGCCATGGGACTTCGGAATCATAAACGGAACATCAGAACTCGTTGGCCTGATCCCCAATGAGATGAACTAGTACTTGTCACGGTAAGCATTAGACGTGACGCAAAGTTTAGAGACAACATTAGTGGGCAAATATACGTCTCACAGACAGAACTTAGTCATGCCCGAGACATTTCTTAAAGGGTATGACAATAACGAGTGGCTTTTCCCGGAAGTCGCAATGTAGGTCCAACGGGCATCGATGTTTCCAGCTTAATTCAGCTGTAACATAGTCGTTGAATGGTCACTGCGTGTCATTCAATGCCTCTTTTGGACACAAAAACATCCAGCGTATCAGTTTTGTATTACTTTAATGACAAAGGGTCAGTATTCAACACAAAGGCCATTAATGCGCATACCTGCTTTTCGTCGCCAAGTGACGCAGGTGCACCGAACTCTTGACATTAGCTGTCACTCATTAGCTCCGACAGCACGCCAGTCCATGGTCACAATGGCTGCTGCAGGTCCGGTCTGTAGACGCCCGACCGCGACCCGGTAACGCCTAATTTGGACACTGGCCGGCGGCTTGGAAGAAGTGGTCGGACGTCCCGGCAGCCCGTCACCGAATTCTGACCGCTGAACACGCCAGGCCATCACGCCTCAATCCGTCCGATAACCTCGGTCTGTACAGATGACAGCTGAACGCGCCTGGCCATCACGCCTCAATCCGTCCGATAAACCTCGGTCTGTACAGCATGACGCTGAACATCAGGCCAGCACGCTCAATCCGTCATAACCTCGTCCTTACAGTATGACGCTGAACACGCCTTGGCCAGCACTCCTCAATCCGTCCGATAACCTCGGTCTGTAACAGATGACCGGCTGAACACGTCCAGCCAAGCACCGCCTGCCAAGCCGTCGAAAACCGTCTGTCTGTACAGATGACCGCTGAAACACGTCAGCCATGCACGCCCTCAATTTCCGTCCATAAATCGGCTGTACAGATGACCGCTGAACACGTCAGGCCAGCACGCCCAATCGTCCGATAACCTCGGTGTACAGATCGACAGCTGAACAGTCAGAGCCAAGCAGCCTCAATCCGTCCGATACCTCGTCTGTACGATACAGCTGAACGCGTCAGGGCCACGCACGCCTCAATCCGTCGATAAACCCGGCCTTACAGTATGACAGCGTGCAACACGTCAGGCCAGCACCACTCAATCCGTCCGATAAGCCTCAGTCTGCTTACAGATACAGCATGACACATCAGCCATCACGCCTCAATCCATGTCCGAGAACCTCGGTCATGTACAGGATGACAGACTGAACACGTCAGCCAGCACGGCCTCAATCCGTCCGAATAACCTCGGCCTGTAAGAATGACAGCTGAAACACGTCAGGCCAGCACGCCTTAATCGTCCGATAACTGGCTGTACAGATGACGCCTGAACACGCATCAGGCAGCACGCCCTCCAGGTCTGTACAGAATGACCACTGAACACGTCAGGCAGCACGCCTCAATGCCGTCCGAATAACTCGGATCTGTACAGATGCAACACTGAACACGGTCAGGCCAGCACGCCTCCAATCCGGTCTATAACCTCGGTCTGTACAGATGCAGCCTGAAACGCGTCAGGCCGCACGCCTCAATCCGTCCGATTAACCTCGGCACTGTACAGATGACAGACTGAACACGTCAGGCCAGCCCGCCTCAATCCGTTCCGATAACCTCGGTCTGTACAGATGACCACTGACCACGTCACGGCCAGCACGCCTCAATCCGTCCAGATACCTCGGCTACAGAGACAGCTCTGAACACGTCAGCCAGCCCGCCCTCAATCCGGTCCGATAACTCGGTCGTGTACAGATGACCGCTGAACCGTCAGGCACAAGCACGCCTCAATCCGTCATAAACCCGCGCCTTACAGATGACAGCTGAACGCGCTCAGGCCAGCACGCCTCAATTCCGTCCGAAACCTCGGTCTGTACAGTACAAGCTAAACGTCAGGCCAGCACGGCCTCAATCCGTCCGATAACCTCGGTCTGTACAGATGACCGCTGAAACACCGTTCAGGCCACACGCCTCAATCGTCCATAACCTCGGCGTACAGATGACAGCTGACGCGCCTTGGCCATCGACGCCTCAATCGCCGATAACTCGGTCTGTACAGCAGTGACCGCTGAACGCGTCAGGGCCAGCACGCCTCAATCCGTCGATAACCTCGTCTGTACAGATGACGCTGAACAGTTCAGGCCAGCACGCCTCAATCCGTCCGGATAACCTCGGTCTTGTACAGATGACCGCTGAAACACGTAGGGCCAGACGCCTCAATCCGTCATAACCTCGTCTGTACAGAGACAGGTGAACAGGCCTGGCCGCACGCCTCAATCCGTCCGATAACCATCGTTCTGTACAGATGACGGCTGAACACGTCAGGCCAGCACGCCTCAAATCGTCCGATAACCTCGCCTGTTACAATGACAGCTGAACACGTCAGCCAGGCACGCCTTCAATCCGTCGATATCCTCGGTCTGTACAGATGACAGCTGAAACACGCTCAGGCCAGCACGCCTCAATCCGTCGATAACCTCGGTCTGTACAGCATGACAGCATGAACGGCGCTGGCCATCAACGCCTCAATCCGTACGCGATAACCTCGCGTCTGCTACAGATGACAGCTGACACACGTCAGGCCAGCACGCCTCGAATCCTTCCGATAACTCGGTCTGTACAGATGACCGCTTGAACACGCCAGGCCAGCACCGCCTCAATCGTCCATAACCTCGTCTGTACAGATGACAGCTTGAACGCGCCTGGCCATCCACGCCCAATCCGTCCGATAACCTCGGCCTGTAACAGATGACAGCGAACCACGTCGGCCCTCAATCCGTCCGATAACCTGCGGTCTGTAACAGGATGACCGCTGAACACGCCGGCCAGCACGCCTTCCAACCGTTCCGATAACCTCCGGTCTGTACAATGACAGCTGAACGCGCCTGGCCATCACGCCTCAATCCGTCGATAACCTGGTCTGTTACAGATGACAGCTGAACGCGCCTGGCCATCACGCCTCAATCCGTCCGATAACCTCGGCCTGTACAGATGGTGTCTGTATCTGGGCTGCGGGCTCTGTTGTGTCAGCGGTATGACACCCGGTGCCCGTGCTTTTCTGTAACCTTTTTCATGAAGATATACACACCGGTTGTATTTGTAGTTTGTAGGTTTGTGGTAGGCACATATATGTTATATGTAGTTATATTAACATTTTATAATATTATAGAAACATATTATATGTAGGCACATTCAAAATTATACTTACGGTGTGTATTTATTTATGGAACGTATTTAATGTGTGAGTTGTGCATACATACAATCGGAATCTGCAACTTACACATACAACCGGTGTGTAAATATATTTATGAAAGGCTAATGGTGGTTGATATTCACATCGCGTTTTCATGGGTGTCACATCTGCATCTAAATATATATAAAACAATGTTAACACGTGCACTGCCGGAGGATTGCGCCAACCACGAACGGCCGGGAGGTGATCCCCCTCTAAGTTCCCGAAAACCACGCAACGTAGTGACAAGAAGAAAAACTGCGTTAAATAGCTCGAGACCAGCTCTATAGAGATTATATCGTTTTTATTTAGGTCAGTTTCCAGAGGTCATAAAAGGTAAGATTTTCCAGTTCTAGGACTTTGCTCTAGAAACGCCACATACATAGGTAACTATATGCTACCTAGGAATAATCAGAAAAACAAAACTAAAATTGCTGAAAAATACAATAGCCAGGATGTCCTCAAATTGTTTATCGCGTAAAGGTCAATTGATGATACATCAGGTCAATAGACCTGAGACCTGAGACACGAAAGTTTAATTAAAATTGCTGAAAAATACAATAGCCAGGATGTCCTCAAATTGTTTATCGCGTAAAGGTCAATAGATGATACATCAGGTCAATAGACCTGAGACCTGAGACACGAAAGTTTAGGTTCTAGAGGTCATCAAAGGTAAAAAGGTTACTTTTTAGCAAATATTTTGTTTGCAAATTATATTTACCTAATACAAATAGGCCAATAATTGTGACGTCATCTATTTATCCCGAAAAGGCGCTTCAAATCATATTCATGATGATCAGGTTTGGTCAACTTATACATTTGACATCAGGTCAAGGTCAAATGATGACAAGTAGTTATTGTTTCAAATTGGGAGACGTGTCTCGAAGAGACAAACACAATGGTACCAGTTTTACTTCTATATCTACATTCTGTCGAGAGTTATTAACACCAAAAAGTTTGTGACCTCGGATAACCAAGGCCAACGGCGTAGCCAAGGAGACCAAGGGGGCCATGCCCCTTCCCCCCCTGGAGGCCAGACGGGCCCCTCTGGCGACCAAGCGATGGCCCTCTGGGGCCGAAGGCCCTAGTCTTAAAAAGTTGCAACACGAATCAATAACAGCACTTGCTTGTCTGTTAAAGGCATATATATATATATATATATATATATATATATATATGTGTGTGTGTGTGTGTGTATGTGTGTGTGTGTGTGTAAATACGTAAAAAAGACCCCAGACAATGTAGAGATGGCCCTCTTCCAGCTTGTAGAGGGCCCTACCGATCTTTAGATCACCCTTCCAATCTGAAGAGGGCCTCTGTCGGTATTTATAAGTCCCCGCCGACCTGTAGAGGGTCCTCTACCAGCCTTTACGGGCCCTGTCGATCCACAGAGTGTCCCATCCATGGGAGAGCAAGGGGAAAATTGACCTCCCTACAGGTCGCAGGGGTTCCACCGAGATTCGCCCAGGTACCATTTGCATTAGCTTAATGGCTTTCAAAAAGCAGCAGCCCTCGAGCCAGGCGAGAGGGTCGCTGAAAATTACACTGAATTTGTTACGCATAACAAATACACTGAATTTGTTACGTATAAAAAAAATATCTGTCTCCAACCCCATTGCAAACGCAAAACGCTCAAGGAAAGAAATTGCATTATATTTAATAGAGATGTCTCGTATTTTTGAAAATAAGAGTTTATAACTCACCTAAGTCGAAAAACGTATTTTTTGCGTTGTCGAAAACCTATTTTTCGTTGTATATCACAACATACTGTACTGTTCAAATATGTGATTGTGGGCCCTCATTGGCTTCTAGGGCCCTCTGATCCATTCCCCCCCCCCCTGGCGAAGTTCCCCTACACCCTAGGCCTAGGCTGAGCCCGTTAGGAATCATGAACAAAATTGACCTGGGGTCATCAATTTTGGCTTCTGATAACACGATCCAGAAGGAATTGGGCTGCTATCATGCGTATCCTCGGAAAAGGAAGCATTGGAATATTTCCCCTGTATGTTAGCGGGACAATAAACTATAAAACCCTTGTTTTTGTTCGTCTACGGCTTTCATTAATCTGAGAGATAGTCAACTTGTCATCTTAATGCTACAGCTCTATCTTGAATTCGGCATCATCCTGCAGTAGCGTAATCCATTGTTTGCTGCTGAAAGCTGCATTTCAGCACGACATATGCATTATGCACGTGCATCTGAGCACGCATTAAAGAAAAGCCGGATACTGCAGTTTTGCCAACATAGGTGTCTCGTTTGTCGCACCGCCAACTCGCATGACTGAATGATTGAAATGGATGTGTTGAAACATGTAACGGCGTAAACAATAGCTTGACGTGTGACAACATACGTAAAAGTTTGGGCGTTTCAGCTAGACGGCATATTTGATGACATATTGTTTGATAATAACTACTGTCGGAATTGAGGTACCATTCGTCATGGTAGGTACTTAACATGGACCATTGGTTTTATGGTAGTGGAGCACATGTTATAAGACGAAAGTGAACACATACAACATTAGTACTTAAGGAGTAAACGCTTCATCAAACAAGCAGAACAGTGAAAAGATTAAATGAAGAAAGCTGGGATAGAGAAAAGACAGTGACGAAGGGAAAGAGTTGTAAAGGCAGAAGGAAAAGAGATGAAAAAAGACAAACAAATAAAATAAGTTTGCGAAAATGATAGAAGATCAGAAACATAGTCAATAAAGTGAACATTGTAGCGGTTATTGTTCGGTTTCCCTTTGGCCTATGAAGCATAATTGCATGCATAGACATCGCAGTGGTCACACACCAGTTCACAGGAGATCGTTAGTGGCGGCACATTGTGTTCAGTGATGGCGTGAGACAGAGTTCAGTGATGGCGTGATATTGGACAGTGAACATCAGACAGAGGCTCGTGGTTCCGGGTGGGGCCGTGACTGGCAGTGACAGGCAAATGGACAGTCGGTTCCGCGACCTAAGGTCAGCGCATGTATTTTTTGTACTTAGAAGCAGTTGAAGAGCTCTCGTCATTGATTCATCGGATGCAGCCGTGGTGGTTGTTCTAAAATGTGATGCGACAATGGGGACGATGTTAGCAAAATGCTGTCAAACACAAAGCAATGAAAATTAAACAAAAACGTGTTGGTGGGAATCGAAGTCAGTGAATGTTCAAGTTCGGGTAATGGATTAAACCCTCATAAGTTTTAAATTGGAATTGTTTTATGATTCGTGGTGTCCTACAAATATGCTCTTACCGCCATCGGCTGCATCATTTTTTTTTATCTTACATAACATTTGCACGTAAATAGATATTCTTTTACAAGCTTAAGCAGATGTGGCTACTGGCTGTTGTATTTCCCAGAAGTCACCATCTCTTATAGCCTTCTGACCCGATATTTTGGCACACTATCTAATAATTTAAATAACTTACGTCAGATGCGGGATATACCTTCGGTATTGTTTACTTTGCATTAGCATTCCTTAATGTAACCTAGCAACAATAATACAACTAAATGCAACAGCTCGTTTTTTAATCGAAATTATAGCTCAATTAGGGGCCAAACGCCGCCAAGGGGGCGGGGGCGTACCCCCCCCCCCCCAGTACATGGTCACGCAGTGATCTTGCCTTACACGGGTGAGGGTTGATCCAGTGCATCGCCCTTATTGGACCCTTAACACGCGCACTGGAGGGGGCACTTTTGTGCCCCCCCTACATGTTTTTCGTGAATATCTCAAAAACGAAGCGGCGCAGGGCGGTAGTGTTTGTGCGACATTTACGGCAACACAATGGCAGATTGTTTGACGTTAAAAAAATCGAAATCGGTCGGTACATTTTTTAGTTATATGGATTTGAATTCCAAAATGGCGGCCAGAATCGAGGTCGGCGAAGCGATATCTTCGGAATAAACTGTCAGATCGGGACGATTCAAACGCCATTTGGTAGTCAGTGTCGATGTTCATCCCCAAACAGAACTTCAGACACATTGCAGTTGACCTGTGACGTCACAGAGATCAAATCCCCAAAAAGATGACATTTGGCCCGATTTTACATTCATGACCTCGTTTGACCTTTAAGACATTGACCTAAGGTCACCAAAGTTTAAGAGAATGTAGATCTTCACAGCACCTACCTACCTGTAAGTTTGAACGTTCTAGCTTTCATACTTTCTGAGATCTCACGGGGGGACTAAAGTGCCCCCTCCAGTGCGTGTTAGTGGCATACCCTTCTCCAGTGCGCGTGTTATCAGGCAGTTTAAACCCAGCAAAAAAATGCACAAAAAATGCTTGGTTCCTGACCCTTATTGGGTCAGGAACCAAGCGGGCAGGATTCCTTCCCAATGCAAAGAACACTTATAAGCCTTACTTGGAATATAAAAAGACAAATCAAATTGCTTACCAACCGTATTGGTCGCAATCCATACTGCTGTGTTGCCATGGGTACGCGATGACTTAACGGTGCCCTCACTTTCTAAATCCGCGTTTCCAAAGTCATTAACTATTATGATACCATACACGGAAACTTGCTTTGGTTTGCTCGACAGCCTGTGCTCAATCATAGCAATGCTTTGTGGAGCAGAAACTGAAGAGGCAGGACTTGTAAGAAATTGAATACCACGGGTTAGAGCCTGCAGTAGGGAACGCAACGGAAACACCAAGCATCAAAGGCTGCTTTGCTGCATACACAACAGCAGAGCCACGGACTAGAGACTACAACAGCGCACACAACACTAACAGCCAGAAACTGGAGTGGCGTGCAAGACAGAAGCGCCACGGACTAGAGACTACAACAGCGCACACAACGCTAACACCAAGAGACTGCAGTCGCTTACAGAACAGTAGCGCCACCGACTAGAGACTACAACAGCGCACACAACGCTAAGAGACTGCAGTGGTGTACAGAACGGTAGCACTGTTTTCTGGAGGAGACTGCATTAGCGCACACAGCACTAACACCCGAACTGGAGACTGGTAGTTCACACGATACCAGCACATAGAGACTACAGTAGATAACACTGGAGCAGCACCAATCGTTGGAGGCTGCAACAGTGTACACCAAGAAAACACCAACTTTAAGGCAATATCACCATCACTGAGGTAATTTGACCACCCACCCCTAAATCAACCCACCCGTCGCAACAGGTTGACCCGGGACCCGGTGGGTCGGGGCTCTTTGACGGCTCGGATCGCTGCTGTCTAGTGCTGTGGTTGAAATGCAAATTTGGGATATAAACTACGCTTGCTTCCGTATACTCCAAAACATACCTAACGTATTTTACTAGGTATATTTTACGTGACACCTTAATACCTACAACCATATCCACGATATTGGGTCGGGAGCCCAACGAGTCGCTCTCAACCAACGCAGCTTCGGGGGGATAAATTTTACCCCCTACCAGATTGTATTAAAAAGTGGCAATAACTTTAAAAAATATGACATGTAGCAACGTCACGTTTTTAGGTACATTATGCTGCATTAATTATACGTCTTCTTACGCCAACAGGTTTGTTGATGTCCTTCCTGAGCGTAGCGCGGCGGTGTGTTTTTTTCGGTGCCGTTTTTTTCGACTATTTTTTATAATTTTGAGACTCAAATCATCTGTATTGTAATTTCACTTTTACCTAATGCAGGAGATACAGTATACCTTTGAAACCTTTGCGATAATAGTCTCAATCTAAGGTTTTGGATGGAATGTATTGTAGGGGTTGCCAGCAGCTGAGTGCAGGAGTGCTGCGATAGTCTCCGGGGCGGAGGCTGTCAGTCCTTGCTGAGTACTTGTTAAGTCGCGAAAGTAGTTGTATCACCGGCATTGGTTGGTGAACGTGAACTGCGTGTTTACGATTGGCCGGAGCGGGCCCGAGTGGCGGTGATGACGTTGGAGCGGATTGGGCTCCTGTTGGCGGAGCCCAGGAGCTGCTGGATATCGCCGGGAGTCGGAAGCTGGCAGCCGACGTGAGCTGATCGCTCTCTGCCGTTTGTGTGGCTTTTCGCTATTTGCTTTGGAACCAGCTAAATACATTGCGCTAGACATGTTAATCTACTCGGTCCCACGTCTACCAATGGGTGACAGCGACGAGCACGGCCTTGCTTAAAGCACTTTAAGAGCATGTAAAGTACATAAAAAATTCTGCGACCGCAGTTGAATTGTTGTTGCGGCGGCGTCACTGCCGTTTCGGTTATCGGTATGGCGGCCGTTGGCTCCGTTCTGTCTCTGCATCGCCGCGCCTGACGCCGACAGCTGACACCTGCGAGTGGCTCGCCTCTGCGTTTGCTGGGTAGCCCCGCTGCTAACGCTGTTTCCTGTCTGGCGCTGAGGGCGACTGCAGAGCTTTCGGTCGGTTTCACTGGGCGGCTTTTCCGTTTCCGATGTCTGCCACGCGCCGTGTCACCCGCACCGCCGCCCGCCGATGTCAGGGCGGCTGTTTCCTGATTCTTCGCGTTCGTCGCCGCCGTCAGCTGCTGTATTCTGAGCAGCTGGTAGCCTCTTGCCCAGTGCTCTCTTTCTCTTGGAGGCTGCCGCTTATGACGTCTTCTTGGCAGGCTTGTCTGTTCCTGCCGCCGCCGCCGCTCCAGCTTATTTCTGTTCGTACGCCGCCTCGCCTGCTGTATTCTGAGCGGCTGCGGCCTCTGCTCTTTGTCGGGTGGCTGCCTGCTAACGAGCGGCCCCTATCGTCCGCTACGTCACCAACGCTTACCGCCGTCGTCTGCTGCGGGCGGATGCTGCTGCCCTCGTCTGCTGACCGGTCCACAGACTACGCTTCTGAACCGGCGGCCTCGGCTACGTCGCCGCGCCACCAGCTGCGCGCCCGCTACCAGTCCCGTCTTTGTCTTGCCTGCTGGTCTGCTACAGCTGCAATGACTTCAGTGCAGCTGATAAGATAAGTGAATTGTGATGTGATTTTCGTAGGTGTTGTGTTTCTCGTGTTCGTTTGTTTCATGTTTGTATCATGAATTCAGTCAGTAGGGTGTAGCCCAGGTTGATGTGCCCCGTGGGGCGGTGTGTGAACTTCGTGTGAGGCTCCAAGTTGTGGTTTGTTGGACCGCGCGTGAGGCGACGTGGAGGGAAATCGGCCGGGAGGTGGTCGGCTGGACGCGTGACCTGACGAAGCCGAATAGGATCGCTGTGATGTCAGGTCTCAGGTGATGTGCCCGTGGGGGCGGCGGGTGACTTTGTTTGAGGCTCCAAAGTTGTATGGGACTGCGTAATTGAGGCGACCGCAGAGGGGTCGGCCGGGTAGGTGGTCGGCTGTGCGTTTCCGGCAGAAGGAGAGAGCTGGCGTACAGCTGACGTTTAGACCGATGCCGCTGGTCCGCGGCCAAGCGTCTCCTGACCGGTTATCATTAAGGCTGGTAGGGCATCTGAATGCGCAGCACTGCGTCCGTTGCCAAGTATCGTTTCTGAAACCTGTTTTTCTGAAGGGCGCATCAGATTTCAAGGGTGACGCGAGCTTTGACTGATAACGTGTTTATTGTTTTAAAAGAGCGTGGCTAAAGCGGCGAATAGCGGTGCAGTGAAATTTTGCCTGTTATTGCCTTACCGGTTTCAGTGAGTTGCTTGCTCAGTCCTCGTGATGTTCCTCGCACCCCGAGCTGAGATTTGACTTGTATGCTGTACATTGCTTTTTTTTGACTTTGCGTCAATTTGGTGACGCTCTAATGTTTTCTGTTCCCAGGGGCGTTCCAGGAGTCGGTCGCGGGAATTGGGCAGACTCATTGAAAGAGGGGAGGAGTGTAGGGTTTGCCAGCCAGCTGAGTGCAGGAAGTGCTGCGATAGTCCCCTCCGGGGCGGAGGCTGTCAGTCCTGCTGAGTATTGTGAACGTGCGCGAATCGTTGAATCACGCGGCAATTGTTTGGTGAACGTGAACTGGCGTGTTACGATTGGCGGAGCGGGCGAGTGGCGGTGATGACGTGCGGAGCGGATTGGCTCCGGATTGGCGGAGCCCTGGAGCTGCTGGATATCGCCGGGGAGTCGCGCCTGGGCAGCCGTCGAGAGCTGATCGCTCTCGCCGCTTTGTGTGTTTTTTCACTGTTTTGCCTTTGGAACCACTTAAATACAATTGCGCAGAACATGTAATCGTGCTCGGTCCACGTCTACATATGACTCCAAAACTAAAATATCTCATTTTGACCTTTGTGAACTGACCGTGACCTGACATGTGACCTAATTCTAGGAATGTCGGGTATTCGTTAAATTCGTCTAATTAGCTGTTTTCACAATATATTACTGCGTTGAAGAGATTCTGAATCTTTCTGTGAAAAGTTTTAAAATGTTTTGGTAAGCAAGTTTTTGCATGTGTATATTCCAAGAAATAAATAACTGATTTAGGTGATATTATCACTACTCAATAGTTATGGAAATATGAATTGAGCTCATAAGTTTATGGTACAAAATTGTCCATTTTTAAAGAACATATGCGTCTAGAGTCCATTACCGCGCAGGTTAATGATTTCCTAATGCGAAAGAGCACTTAGAGCTTTGCTTTGATTTAAACAGAACATGTCAGGCTCAGCGACCCAGAGGTCTGTTCTCGGACCTGCGGTTGACTGCGCTTCGGCGGTCAGCAGTGGTCGGCAGCTGGGAGGGGTAACTAAAAATGGGGATGGGCGAAAGGTATGACGTCACACGGCTGTTGTTGGTGGCGGTTCCGGCGGTTGGCACGAAGCAACCGCCGAACCGCAGAATCAAAAATTATTACGTTAACTTGCGCAGTGCGGCGTTCGGTGTTCAAAAGACGCCTGCTTGTGGTGACGCATGAGGAAAGGGGCGGGGCTAGAGCCTGCTGGTAACCGCCGAACCGCAGGTGGTCGTGAACAGGCCTCTGGTGTCAGTCATTCCCCGGCTGTAGGCAGTCACGTAACCGGGCGGGATATTACCTTGGAGGAGATATACTACGCATGGATCGGAGACTCGCCGTCTGCGCCGTTGATTTCGGCGACAGCGCCGGCAACATGGGTTCCCGGGCCCTGATCGCTGTGTCAAAAGCGCAAGCACAAGCCCCATAGCACCTAATGTTAGCACGGTCCAGTATAGACTATAGGCAGAATAATCAGTTTTCTTAAGCATAGGCTCTATGGAAGCATGCGCTTGCGCTTGCGACACGTCGAGCACGGCCCTGTATGTCGTTCTATGATAAGCCGCGGCAGTTTCCTGTATGTCGTTTGATCGGGCACGGGCGGGAGGTTTCCAATCCAGCTGTCATCCATGATATTAATGTGCGGCCGGCGCGAGGCTGGCGGGTCGTGTCCGCAACCACAACCATGGGGAAAACAGGGTTTTCCGTCGTTACGCATTGCTCCTAAGCCCGACGACCCGACGTCACAACGCATAATTGAAAGTTGAATACGATGTTGTTATGACATTATTTTTTGTGTGTGCAAATTTACAGTAGCATCGACCGAGAAGTTGGAATGAAATATGCCTCTGAAAACCACCATGGCTACGGTCTGGTCGCCCATTCGCAGATGTGTCCTCTAGTTGACGGAGACCTTGCGTTCGCTCGATAACCTGCTATTCTAGCATTGCTCGTCATGGGGCCCTGGCCGTTCGATCAGTGGCGGATCTACGGTTGAGCAAAATGGGCAATTGCCCCCCCCCCCTCCCAGACCGTCTGAAATCGGCAAAAATGACACATTTCATGAAATAAAATGAAATATAAGCAACTTGTACTAAGGAAAGTTTGCTTTAAATAAGCTACCAAGGCATAAGCTAGCCAAATCCGATGTGTTTTCAGAAATGTATGAGTTTTTTAATTTCCCGCCCCTCCCCCAACTACCGTTTTGTATCCGCCACTGCGTTCGATTGCACATTGTTAAATACAGATACGTCCAGTATTTCCCTAACCACAGCTCTTGCATGCCGTGCAGTTACTACATTCCATGATCTTCACCGATAACTGTTGTTTTAGCCTTCGTATGACTGCGACATGAGCCTTCGTAACACTGCTAGCGACATGAACCGCTTACAGCTTGATGCAGCTAACGGATATTATGAGGTTACATGCATTTGGAAGCTTTGTATGGTTGTAAAGCCTTCGAAACTATCGTGACACCATGTTTCGGGTAACCGTATCAGAATTGCATAATGTTTTTACTAAAAAGGCACGATATTTTTTGCGGGACATGTTTAATAGCGATAATAGCCGTTTTCACGATGGCTTATTTTGCACGAAATGTTTCAAAACATTTTAAAATGTTTTAAAATGTTGCAGTGGTAGCCGCTTTCACGATGGACTAATTGGCGAAACAATGTTTTAACCCTCGCCCTACGGTCCCATACGGCGAGGGTTAAAACATTTCTCGCCAAATTAGCCTATCGTGAAGACCGGCTTATCCACTGAAACATTTTAAACATTTTAAATGTTTTTAAAAACATTCGCTCAAAATAAAGGCCATCGTGAAACGGCTAAATTGCTATACGAACGACTTTCGTTATATTAATGTAAAACATGCATATTTGGACTAAGTTTAAACGGCTTCATTATGTTTGAAAGGTCCGGCTCAATGAGAACTCCGGCTTATCAACATCCCAACGTCAGAGCTATGATATACCTATGTATCTACGACGTAGCGACCAAGCGACCCGTGAATTTCGAAGAACCAGCACCAGCAGGTAACCAGACCAAGTACCTAGAGTGTGATGCCTGTGAAGGTATGTGATAAACCAGCAAAGGCGGCCAGCGAAAAGGACTGACCGATGCGGTTCTTTGTTGTTTATTTTGGACGGTTTCACTGAACATTGTCAGGTTACATCAATAGAAACAAGGAGCAGTTATTCATACACATCACAGGAAGTTAAAATGCAAGAAAAGACACTTGGCGCACATTGTGACTCTTTACAAGATTGAGAACAATGCACAAGGAAGTTTAAAATGGTAATGCAAGAGTTAAAGTATATGTATACTGCATACCGTCACTTTTCATACTAAGCACTGCATAACAAAATACACAATACACACGCATTGCCAACATATAGGCTAAAAGCGTCAGACCGCTTGAAACTGACACAAAGCAGTCACAGTTAGTGATCCAAAAAACAATTGATCACCAAATATTTAAGAAAATATGCCCGCTACATTAACCTAGACAGTAAAGATGACTGGTAAACCCTTACCTAACGAAAGGCCACACAGTGCGGGCGGTAGCAGCAGAGTGCTACTAAGCAAATGGGTTAATGCATCTTGGATACAAAAATAGCATCTCACGTCGGCGCTGTGTCAACGGATGGCTAAAACAGGAAGGCACTCGCCGACGCACCGCGACCTGGCGACTGCTGATGTGACGTCACTACGCTCGTGTGCTGCTACTGAGGTACGGACATCTCGGCTGCTTTCCGCCGTCATCCACTGACGTACTCAACTGTCCCGTCATCTGACGTCACCGCTGACGTCACGCGTCACCATCTGACGTCACGGCTGACGCTACTGACGCTGTCCGGCCCGGCATATCACCTCCGCGGCTGACGTTAACGGGTCCTCAGAGAAACGGGTCCTCCGCGGCCCGCCGTCCCAGAGAAACGGGTCCTCTGCGGCCCGCCGTCCCAGAGAAACGGGTCCTCTGCGGCCCGCCGTCCCAGAGAAACGGGTCCGTTTGGCACTGATCACGCACACCCGACACACCCGACACACACGACACAACCGACACACACGCACACAAACCGTGTGTCGCGGAGATCTGCAGGAGTCCGGAGCCGGTCACGAGGCGATGGTCCCGCCTCAGACCGGCACACTCTCTCCAAAGGCACTCACGCACACCGCCACTCTCTCGCACGCACGCACGCCGCACGCAGGCCGTCTGTGCTGGTCCGCGCTGGCCCGCGCTGGCCCGCGCTGGCCCGCGCTGGCCCGTGCTGGCCCGGCGCTGGCCCGGCGCTGGTCCACACTGAACGCACAGGGTGGGGTTGCGCGCCGCTTCACTATGCAAACCGGTCGTTACCGCTCGACCCATTCACGTCCAGGTCGGAGGCGGCCTGGAACAAGAGGAGGACCCATTAGAGTCGCATGTGAGCACCTGCGGAAAGTTCTACCTGGGCTGTGGTTGATGTTTCACGCGCAGGATTAAGTGATTTTAGTGTTATCTTCTGATCATTCTTATGTATATTCGTTCGTTAAGACCCGTTTATTTATGTGTCTGCACAGCGGATCTGAGATTACTTGCTGAATGTAAGTGCATTATGGCCTCATGATGAGCTACTATTGACGTCCACGGATTAACCATAAGCTCTCTATGTAATAGTATTCAGTCAATATAGTTATAAATGCACATACCATATTACGATGAGATAGCCTCTAGGTCATGACTATAGAGGGTAGACATGTAGGAGATCTTGTATTAGATAAGATGCAGCGAGGTGTGTTTCCCTCTAGTGCAGACTGCACGTTTAGAAAGAGCAGCGATTTTCCTGGCGACTAGTTCTATGAAAGTTGCAATGTGGAATATGTAATTCCAGTCATGGTGCAAGGATCAGCATTGTGAACAAGTAAACAAAGCAACAATGGACCCAGTGTCCTTCGTCAACGCGGAACAGTGACGCACGCCTAGCAACAATATCACCCCAAGCCCAGCCAGATGCGAACCATGCTCAGCCAAGGCACATACATGAAAAGGGGAACATAAAAGATGGGAGATACGAGAAACACAGCCGTAGACACAGAGATGCGGGTGCTGAAAAACAGCGGAGAAAATGATGACTGGAGATTGAGACGAGGTCGAGAGGAGAGCCACAGCGATCGACAGGCCAAGAATAAACTGTACGAAGTGCTGAGAAGAAGGCACGAGAAAGAAGGAGCTGAGAGTAGCAGGATGAAGAGCAGAGCATCAAATAGCTGCGGGTGATGAGTCTAGATATTTATACGGAGATTATGAATTAAGATCTAAGCGTGTATGATACGTGACTCGTAGTGTGTAGCATTTATAGAAGGTTAGAGAAAAGAATAAAGTCGACTAGTACGAGATATCGTGTACAGAGAAGAGGGGAAAGAGGAGAGGGGAGAGAGAAGAGGGGTGGGGGGAAGTAGAGGAAGAGGAGCGAGAGAGCAAGAGGAGAAGAGCTTAAGTCGACGTCTACCTGGAGACCAATAAAGAGATCCGTGGGTCACTGCACACATGGCCTGCCGGTCGTACGCAGAGTGTAGGCTGGGATCTCGGCAAAGCCAGGCGGGCTCACGAGGAGACCGAGGTTAATAACATCGGCAAAGCCTTTCGTCAGCAGTCTCCAGCAGTACTGAGGGATCGACCCGACAGCAGAGTGGGTGCGACCCAGGGCGAAGGAATGCAGCCAAGTCAGAGACGTCCTCAGGGGGCATGTAACTTTCGGTGCCGAGCGCCGCATGAACTGGAGTAACGGCGAACAAATCACGCGTGCTCGGTCGGGGCGCAGACCGAGCTCCGCTCACGGCGCTGCGCGTGACGCGCCCGTGGACGTCGACGGTCCGTATGATCGCCGGCCGTTGACGGGACGAACCGAAGTACAAAGGTTGGAGACCGGCCGTGGACGCTCGGACTCTGTAGACGCTCGCCGTGACCACGAGCGTCGATACGGC
Organism: Semibalanus balanoides; assembly: GCA_014673585.1. NCBI lineage: Eukaryota > Metazoa > Arthropoda > Thecostraca > Balanomorpha > Balanidae > Semibalanus > Semibalanus balanoides. The sequence goes on from VOPJ01005494.1 coordinate 25,469, forward strand.
ACACGCGACACGGCTAGGGTCAGGGAACGCACCGAGGAACCATTGCTTGTTTCAGGGAGAGTGAAATAATAGCGAGAGGTTCCATGCAGCAAGTCGATGCAACGATGAAGCTGAAGTGAGTGCTTTCTCGGTAAAGCCTTCGTGCGAGAGAATTGCATTGCAGTATCGATTCCACGACGACCTTGGTGAAATATCGATGAGTTATCGAATTCAGACATATTTTATAAAAAGTATGTATTCGGGTCCGCGACTATGTTGGGTAGGAGAATGCTCTTTCCAATCCACTTTTTCTGTTATCTAAGCTGACAATATGAAGCGACTAACTAGAATAACAGGTGATATTATAAAATACTCTGTTTAGGGGACCGGAGCGGATGCTTTGTCAGACTGTCGTTTGAGTTAGTCTATCTCTTTCTCTCTGACTAATTACGTGGCAGTTACCCAGATTCAAAGTTAGGTTTATTGCCCGCAGTCTTTCTTCTGTGCACATAGTCAAGAGCGGTATGCAAGATGCTGTTGACTCTCACTGTGTTATTGACATCCTCCAGAATGATTCCCCATACTTGCATACCTCACACATATACAAGATTAGAATATGTTCGAGTAATAACAGTAACATCCCGAATTTTATGGATTAATGACTGCTCAATGCAAAAATAAAGTAAAAACGAACATAGACAAATTCAAGAACGAAGACGATCAAATTCTAATATGATCTTAGGTTCACTATTATAAGAAAATACAGTGCCTATGCAAGGGCTGACTTCAAAGTGCAAATAACACTATTATATACCCTGGCGTTATTGCAACCCCCAAAAGTAATATGGCATATATAGTTAGGTGTACAATTGAAAATAAGTTGACTACATGCTTCGGTTGGATATGAATTTATAGACTCAGCAGGGAAACTCAAAAGCAGCTTGCTGTTTCTTGTTGTTTATCTCATTTCATTTCGCGTAGAAGTCAGATATCATTTGCATCTCAGATGCTATGGTTTCGGTAAATAATTCGGTCACGGAAGGTCAGAGGGTAGCTAGCTGGACGCAAATCCTTAGGGGTAACCTAGGCAATCACTAGTGTATGCCCAGGTATCTGGCTTGAACTCGATATGATTATGAGAGTAAGGGCGAGATTTTAAATCGATCCGGTTGCTATCATGTCACGCGTGATAACCGTTTTGGCCGAGTCCATTGTCTATAGGTAGGCATGGTACGTGGTGATACGAGGTTTACAGACCCTGCCTCCACCAACTAAAGTTTGTAATGCAAAACAATGATTGATTTAAAATATAGTTTGTTCTTACTGAAACCAAACATGCGATTCCTGAAATGTCTATGGAATCACTCTGATAAAAACATAATCATTATCAGGGAAAATAGTATCAACACTCTAGAGAACTCTTTCACTTTGTGTCATTATCAAACACAAATTCAAAATTGGATAATTACCTGAAACAATCAACTTCCTTTCATAATGTCTACAGCAGAGGCTATAACCATCAGCTCTACTGGCCTTGTGTCTGAGGACGTAACGGATGTAACTTTCACATTAATATTACACTAAAACTATAATGCGTACTCGCCTCGAGCAACGTTCAAGACGTGCTTCAGCGCGCAAGCAGATTCGAAGTGCATCTAGTCGCAGTGGATGATAGACGATAATGTCCATTACCATCTGCCGCAGAGGGGCGCTAGGCAGGCCGCAGCCTCTCTTTGCACATCGACTTTACATTATATTCAGTGTCCCAGCTTCCTTCGACACCAAAAGTCAAATTTATTCGGCTGTGAGAGCCTTCTTTTCTAGCCCAAAACTATTGCATAGTTCATGGGATTTGTACATAAACACTGGGGCTATATATACATTGCTATTCTAGTCTCAACCTCATGTGAAGGTGCTATTTCTCTTAGAGCAGAAGACGAATACCCACAGATACATCCTCTGAAACAATACGACTTTCCGACAAATACTGGTCTCAATACACGTGTGAGATGATTGAGGAGTCAAAGACGGATGTCATTAGCAAACGACAGACCACTCGCTTCTATGCTATGAAAGCATACACACGACGCTCACTTATCCTACTAGAAACTCCGAACGAGCTGAAAGCATGGCCTAATATGCAGACGCAGTATAACAATCAGATGGTAAAGCAGACCACTGTATAATACGATTCATTCGTGTTATGACCATAGCATATAATTCGATCGTACCAAGATAGGATAATTGCTAACGATTGGAATATTAGACTTAGGCAGGATAGCTAGTATGATATGGAAAGACACCCAGACCAGCCACCGCAAATGTTCGTCCCGATAATAAGACTCACATGCCAATGCTAAAGTTTCTAATGGAGAAGGACGGCGCTTGACATTGACCCATAACAACCATAGAGACAACAGAAGCGAGGAGGGTGCCTTCTCGACCAGAGAATAGAGCCCTGCATTAAGCCTACCTGCAGGCCCATATAGGTATCCAGTTTACGCCGTCTGCATACAATTGGTGTGCTTTGCTTAACTCTCACTCGGAGAAATCGCCCGAAAGAGTTCGGAGCAAAGCTAGGGGCACGAACCTCCGACGGACGAAGTTTAGACTTCGCACCACATATTGCTCTCAGATAACTGACACAGTGATCAGGTGAGAGGCATCTCATGAACAGTATGAAAATGAAGAAAGCACTAACTCCTGGAGAAGAATATTCTAGCATTCCAATGGGCGTACGTTGTGCTGCAACGGAGACGAATACAAGCGCATGTCCAACAGCATGTGTAGATGAGATAAATTTGATCCGGCGTTGAGCAACACAGAAACAACACTTCAGCCCAATGAGGAGGACATAAATCCTCTGACCACCCGTCAGTATTCCGATCGATCTCGAAATCGGCGCTGTGTGTCGGCTAAAGTAATCGTCCGCAACATAAGAGGTTTGCCAATTGTTTTTACGAAGTTCGGTTTAAGATGAATACATCAAGTGGGGATGGGGAGGGGGGGGGGGGGGGGGGGGGGGGCGGGGGGGTGTTCTCTCAATGCACCAGTTAAGGCCTAATTCGACTGTGATCTCCTTCATTGAGCCACGTTCTTTCGCAAGATATTTGTCCATTGTAGAGGTACAGTTTCTTGAGCCGAGGTTCCCAACGCGATTTCGATGCTGCAGTTCCCGCACGCACAAGACGATGTGCAGCATAATTCAACTCCATAACATCAAGCCCAACTTCAGTGAGTTTGTCGTCACGAGCACACAAACATCATGTGCGATTATTATTGCATATGATGCCGATAAAACATCTAATTCAATTTTCTTAGAAAGAAACAAACTACTGTTGATTGCTGTGAAACGAAGAGAGAGAATCAATAATGAATGCAAGACTAAAACGTCGTTACATCGCGGCACAACAGAGCAGCACCTAGAGCGAGGTGGATGAAATTGGCATTGACAGAGCACAGCGCGTCATTGTACTATGAGGTGCTGCTGTTGCATCTTTTAAAACGCCCGGGGTTTCTGTCGAGTAGCATATCCGGTCTCCATTTCTTGACTCTCCGGCTAGAATTCGTGATCTTGGGAGGGCCCTTGCGAGTGGCTAGTGCACCTGCATGACGCAAAGGACATCGTACTGGGCGCACACCCTATGGCGAGTAGGAGCACATGTGACCCAGAGGGGATGATGGCCGCCACACACAGGTATTGCCGCAGGTCAGAGAGTCTAACGCTCGGCAGCGCCAGCACACCTGGAGTTCACCTCGTCCGGGCTCTGGTGGCTGAGTTCTGCACGCGTGGTTTTTAGGATTCGGTCGTGGGAGCGCTGGGAGAAGAGATGTCTCTGGCTGAGATATCATAGGTTTGAAGGCTGTGTGTAGTGCTGGATACGCTGCGGCAGAGAGATTCCTCTGGTCTAGTACATAGTCGGGTTAAAGGGTGTTAGGTGGTCGAGACGCCTGCGCGCGAGCGAGATTCTTCCGTCCTGGCATGGTATCACAGGAAGGTGGGTTGAGGTACTAGGTTGGAACCGTCGGGAGCGAGATGTACATCGCTTATACATTAAGCACATGAGAGGTGTTTACGTGACTGGTGGAACAACTGAGAGAGCGGTCTTCATGGCGAACATACGAACGGATGGTTAGGTCCATGTGTCACCGAATCCCGTGGTAGAGACTCTTCTCTTTGCAGAGTACAAATAGAAATGAGTGGTTATGGTGATGGTGGCACACGCTGGGAGAAGACTTCTCCGTGTGGAGCTAATCGATAGTAGCGAGTTGGTTACGTGGTGGTAAAATCAGCTGGGAGAGTAGCCTTCGCTGTGCGTGGATGCACATATAAGGACTGTAGCGTTTAAGCATTGTTGGAAAAGCATCAAGAGATTCTCTCTCGCGAGTTACAATAAAGAATTGGTTTTTAAGCGATCGGTGCGACGCCGCTGGGAGCGAGATTCTCGTCTGCGGTAAAGTACACGAAATGTATGGTTAAGTTGTGTTGGAACGCTATGGGTGACGAGAGTTCACTCCTGGCGAGTAATAAAAAATAGGATAGGGTGGTTAGCGCTGAGTGAGAATATATTCGCTAGGAAGTAAGATTCTCTCCTAGCGAGTACACTAGCAATGATATATGCTTCAGGTGGTGACGTTGGGGAGAGTTATTTATCTGGCGAGTACATCGCAATGTGGTTAGGTGGTAGCCGACAGCGGCTGGCCTAAGAGAGGTTCTCCTGGCGAGGTCAGTGAGGGAACCGTCGCGGTTAGGTGGTGGGAAATCTTCGCCGCAATAGAGGATTTCGCCGCGGCGATCATAGGAGGTGGTTAGGTGGTGGAAGCGCTGGAGAGAGACTCTCTCGGCGAGTACAGAGGAGGTATACGATGTGGTACTAGCGAACCGTACTCGAAAACGAAAAGAGAAGAAGACGCAGAAAAAAGTGTTGCGGTAGGGCAAACTCTCAACGTTCTACCATTCGAAGTTACACAGACCATTTTAGCTAAGGTCAATATTGAGGTCCCAAGATCATCAAATTCAAACTTTCACAGTTTTTGGACTTCGCTTCGCAACCCCGTATATCTCGTGAACTATGACTGTAGGAACAACGAAACAAAGTAATCGAAGCTAATTAATTTGCAATCGCAATCATGTGTCCGTCTGAAAGGAGATTGGAGCTCAAAGAGCGAAATTTATTTTACTACTCGGGTCTCATCAAGGGAAAAAATGCAGTTTCTGGTAGAATTGTTGATGCGCACTTAAATAACCTTGTTATCTATATATCAGCATAAAGTGCTGGGCACGACTCTTATGTTAGAGCATCATCGGTTTGCTCGTCAAGGACACGGTACAATGTTGGAAACTATTATTGCCGCTCGGCCTTCTGGGACGACCCGCTCAAGGAGGTCTTCATTATCTAAATTTCGTGAGCCGACCGGGTTCACGGAGTCTCTCGTGCTGGGTAGTATTCGCCTTCGCGAATAATGGGTTGAGCCTGCGGTCCAGTACAGAGGACAACGAGCAGTGGGTGTACGCTTCGTCTCTATCTCTTTTCTATCAAAGTTATTAGCAAATCATTGCTGATGACCTCAGATGATCTCAAATGACCTTGTAGAGATCTTTCAAAAATGTATTAGCTTGACCGACCAATTGCCAAGTCGGTCACACAATTTTTCGGTTACCAACATACTGGTTACCGATTAACACCACATACTCGAGGTCGAGTCGAGGTTGATGTGTATATGGTATATGTCTTGAGATCAGTGATAAGCTTTATTTTCACATCTATTACAGCAATTCGTGGAGCAATGATTTTACGACAAAGTAGTTAATTATTTTTGCTATGCTCTCTTTTTCCTGATATCTGTAGGCAGACAGTGTCAAACGGAGGAGTTAAGACGTGGCATGCGTACCGTTTCCGTAAGAAATGGTCTGATTCTTTACAGATGTTCCAGGAGGTGTCACGCCTGGTCTCACCAAGCCGTTGGAATCGATAAAGGATGAGGCTGTCGCTACCACTTTTTCCTCATCTGATGACGGTACGTAGTCGTATTGTTCGAGTCAAATATATGACTGGTCATCTCATTGCTCGAATATCTTTTGTTTATGCATCTGTGAGTTCGCGCGACGAACCCAATATGATGAAATCGTCCGGTCAGAATGGGGCTTGAACCCATTACCTTTGTGTGACCATCACGATACTGACCGGCAGGGGGGAGGGTCTCAAAGTTATATGGTAGCATGGGCGTGACTTCTCCTACTGGCCCATAGGGTTACATGTTAAAATGCCACTTTTCAAGTCAAGTTTTCGAGACTTTCTTCAGATAATTTTTATCAAGGTTTAATTATAGAAATCAAGTTTGAGCGTTCTTATTTCGATTTTCGGGATCAAAATGTTAAACCCAACCAACGGTTCTCGAGTTATTAGCCAAAGTATGCGATCGCGCCGGCCGCCGACTGCTTTTGTGAGTACCAATATGGCCGCCGTCGTTAGACAACTCGGTCAATGGGGTCGCAGCGACAACCAATACGCTGATATATGAGGTTGTTGATCGAAACAAAAGCAAAAACTACACAACGGCTGGGCCGATTGTGCTCGAATTTGGTGTGTGGTTTGAGACCACACCACTGGCAATGTTGCACAGGTGAAACTCTGGGTTACAGTGCACGTGCGCACGCGCACCCCTGTTCCGTCCACGAAATTACATACAAAACTTCGTTGCAATACCGGACCTATATCTCGGCAACCAAAAGTCGCAAAGAAACAAGCCAAACACAGATGTGTAGAGAAACGATCCGTCCCGCGTATGCACTATGTGTCGATCAGCGGCGCGTGGCACATGCTTAATTACTGGCTATACAAGCGAAAATAATGGTTGCATGACGCTCTCGCGATTTAAATCAGTGCTTGGCACCTATGGGACGGCAAGTGATGAAACAAACACCAATGTGTAGACCAATGTACCATCTCCAAAATGCATGCAAAAATTTAGGTTTTAATGCAGTATTTTGCTGTTAAAATCCGTCTGTAATATTTACATTGCCGATTTTTAATTCGCATCTTGTCGACCTTCAACATTACACCAGTCGTCAGAATCGCTTCTCGTGAACAACTCATTACAGAAGAGTTCCTTAAGCCGATCAAATTGGCATGGGCACAGTCTGCTAAATGGGGCGGTGTCAGAATCAAATGCGAAAGCTGAGGGATCCCATCCAGTCCTATCAATCGCCATGGTATTGTGGGCCTGACAAGGCAGGTCGAGAAGTCTTTGATAACAATTGCAGATTACATAAAAATACGGTTTTGCGACAAAATACTTCATTTGTATCTAGGTAGTATTTACGAGGTTAGAGTTCTAGGATTTCTATTTGGATGGTGCGACTCATGAGACCATATAATCTGTGAACATCGTCATAATATACATGTATATAGGTGGATATTCAACGCGATTAAATCGCTGGAGAGGGTTCCTCCTGGCGAGTACATAGCAATGTGGTTAGTGGGTCGGCTGAGGTTCTCTGGCGAGTACATAGCAATGTGGTTAGGTGGTGGACGCTGGGAGAGAGATTCTCTGGCGAGTACATAGCAATGTGGTTAGGTGGTGGACGCTGGGAGAGAGATTTGGACAGGACGTGTGGTGTGTCTAGTCCAGCGAGGTACCTTCACCACAGGGAACCGCTGGGCTATGGTCCTCTGTGAGGACCCAGGGGGACACACAAGACAACAACAACAACAACAACAAGGTGGAGACACCTATGGAGCGAACAAACGGGTTTACATTGATTCCCGAGTACATACAATGTTTGCACAAAATAAACACAATCGTACGTACTGTGGTTGGGTATATCCGCTATACATTTAGGGTTGTATTGCGTCACAGATATAAATCAAGTGAGACGTAAATTAACCAGGAGTGAGACTGCTCCTGGCACGTCATCCTATGCGGACGCGATAGGCAGATAACTCACCTTTCTCATCGCCCTTGATCTCATCGGCCTTGCCGATTTCGCTCAGCTTGGTGGTGAACTCCTGTACCTCAGACACGCGCTTCTTGCCGTTCTTCAGGTACGCCTCCAGCCACACTTGGTACCTGGAGGGGCAACGCCGGTACAGAGATGTGATCTATGCAGGGAGGGATGGGGTACAGGGCGCAGGTACAATATGTGGTCCCGGTACAGAGATGTGGTACAAGTACAGAGATGTGGCACAGACAGATGGTAAAAGCACACTGACGTGGTACAGATGGGTGGTATAGATATAGTTACACACAGTATTCAAGTCTTAGTATCTGTACCATTTCTTTGGATAACTGCATACTGAATCATGTTTCTAAAGTATGTACTACACGGCGATTTTGCAAACATTCAGGCCATGATGAATATTTTGTCATGGTCCATCCCCTGGACCTCACAAAGATCGGCACGTATATTAATTTCACCGCAATTACTTCCAATCTCTACAAATAACTTCAGGTTGAGCTAGCAGCGACAGACGTAGACATCGGGGTTGAACGAGATATCCGAACATTCTGTCATGCTTGAGACCTCAGCGATGTGACCTGAACTCACTTCCTGCTGGGCTTGAGTCCCTTGAGTAGCAGAGACGGCTGGTCTGACGTCTTGGCCAGCTTGAAGGTGTGCTTCTCCTCGCGCTCCTTCTCGTAGATGTAGACGATGCGGTAGACGTTGACTGTACTTGTCTGGCGGGGTCGGGGATCCCGGAACCACTCCACCCGCACAGAGCGGGGTTTGACCTCGGCCAGAGTCAGGGTCAGGTTGAAGTCGTATGGGTCTGTGGACACAAACCCAGAGAATGCTGCTGATAACCAGGAAATACAGGAGCACGTATGATGGTGAGGATTTAAGTTTAAGAGCGCCGCAACTGCTAGGCTATGTGGCGCTCGTACAGGAGAACGAACACGGTATCGTACACCTGCGCAATCATAAAGGTTCTTCACAGGTTCTTCGTTTAGTGGTCACTAGTCAATGTTCATGAACCTGTGATATTATTTGTCATGTATCATCGAACGCATTATGATATAACGTACAACCAGAAGCATCGTCACACATTTGGAGTGTGTGGGGAGGCAGCCAGCCAGGCGGTTACTCCCACTCCCATATGACGAATTGTAAAATTATACCAGTTTGGGGAAGCAATACTGCGGGTCCACCCCCACGCCCCGCTGGCAACACCCCTGCGTACAGCCTCTTATTACATAGTTTGCGTTTACTTATATGTAGTTGAAACAATGTGCGTCAAAATCACAGAGAGAACAACCGAGTAAACTCCCACGCCCTGAGCCCAGTGCGATGTCCACTGACCGACAACAGGCAGTGTGCGGATGCGGAGTGGCCGCTCCGAGACCATCTCCGTGTTCTTGTTCTGGAAGGGCATCAGCACGATGTCCACCTCGTAGCCAGTGCCTGGCTTCAGGTCCATCAGCTCGTACTGCGTCAGCTCGCGGTGGATGAACGGCGTCATGGTCCACACCTTCAGTGGAGGGAGGGGAGGTCAGATAGTCCACACCTTCAGGGTCAAACAGAACTGGACTCAAGATGCTCCCGTTCCTGTTGACTCATCGTTTCTCAGTCTCATCTTCATTCGATAAAATGCATGACATAAAATGCATTCAGCATGCCCAGATCTGACAGCAATAGAGTAAGCACGAACATTTTTGACAATACAATAGACGCATAATTCTGCACAAAAAAAATGAGCGCATACTTAACCAGCCTCTACAACCCCACTGGAAATAGCCACATTACACCGCCCAACCGGCTGACCTGGGCATCGACGTCGACGTCTCTGTAACGCAGCTGGATGCCGTCGATGTATCGCAGCTCTGTCTCGTTCAGTCGCCTCCAGCCGATCCTGGCCCACGTGGTGTTGATATCGGTGGCCACCAGGGCGGCGTCCAGAGCCACCTTCGGAGGCAGCGTGGTGCCAGCTGGGGACGAGACAGGCAGGCGTTAGTGGAGCCAGCGGGAGGAAATACCGGGTGGACCAAAAAGGATGGAAACATTTAATTTCTTCATTGCGGAAAAACCGTTCAAGCAAATCGACATGATTTTAATGTATGCCACGTGCTTAGTTTCATGGAAATTTGTTTAACATACGTTTGATTATTGTGAGCAATATTTACATATAGTAAGGAGGAAAAAGCCAAAGTAGCCAGAAAAGGCCAAAATCTCAACTTTGCCACAACATCTGGTTTTCGGATGGCACATTTTATTTGGAAGGTACCGTCAATTTCCAGAACAGTCGATTTTGGTCAAGCAATAAGCCTGACATGATGCAGGAGAAACAGCACCAGCAAGAAGGTCTCCGCTTGTGTACTTTGAGCAGTAGGGAAAGGTCATCGGACCCTTTTGTTCCAGGCAGTCCAACAGTAAGAACAGCGACAGTCAATCAGGAGTGCTATCAGCGATACTTGATGAATTATTGGGGCGTGCCAACGAACAGCATGACAAAGACTTGAAGTAACATGGTGGCTTCAGAAGAAGAGGGGCACCTCCCAAACAGTCAGGAAGACAAGAAATGATATGAAAAGAGCCCTTCAGGTACCGCGTGATCCCCGCGGTGCGAAGAATGCCTGGCCGGCCAAGGTCTCCAGATCTGACCCCCATTAATGTCTTCCTCTTGGGTCACCTGAAAGGCCAGGTATATACAAAGGATCCGAAGAACCTGGACGACGTGGAAAGGGCCGTAATACGGGCTGTGCGTTGCCAAACCGGCAGACATGTACCCGCCGACGCATGAATCATCCAAGACGCGGGCCGAGCTAATGCCTGTCCCCGTGATATGCGGGGCCATATATAAAATGTGCTGTAAACGACCAATCTGAGTGTGAGAGTGTTTGTACCATCATGAGCGTTTGAAGTAAGCTGGCTTGGCTTACAACATAATTTCCATGAAATGGGCTTTCCGATAATGACACTGTGACCCGTCTGCTGAAAGTAATTAATGTTGTATATCAGTTTCAAATGTTTCCATCCTTTTTGGTCCACCCGGTATACAACGGGATGGTGACGAGGCGTCGGAAGAAAGTTGCCACGAGGCTTAGGGCTAGACTATAGCTGTAAGTATGCTAGAAGATACCGAGTTGCTTTGAATGTTTCTGAGTCTACTACTGGAAATGAACTTAAAACCGACAAACAAAATACAATCGTTACGCATTTTAATTAAAGCAGAAACACGGCATAGTTGAATGTGCCACCGCCTTGTCCAGAATTAGACCGTCCTCTATATGTACTCACGTGTTGGCTGCGGCGGCGTGCGGACCTCATGTAGTCCTCCCTGTAGATCCGTGGTCCCCTCGTCGAACACGACTTTGGTCTGCAGGAGGTACTCGGTGTCGGGCGCCAGGTCTCCCAGAGTCCAGCTGTAGTCTGGAGACATCAGCTTGCCCGTGGGAGTGGCGAACACCCGACGGTCCCAGCTGGCTAGGTTACCGTCACTGTGGACAGGCAGGTCAGAGGTCACAGGTCAGGTTACAGGTCAGGTTACAGGTCAGGTTACAGGTCAGGTTACAGGTCAGGTTACAGGTCAGGTTACAGGTCAGGTTTACAGGTCAGGTTACAGGTCAGGTTACAGGTCAGGTTACAGGTCAGGTTACAGGTCAGGTTACAGGTCAGGTTACCGTCACTGTGGAATGAGGCTACAGGTCATAGTCAGAGGTCAGAGGTCAGGTCACACAGGTCAGAGGTAAGGTTACTTTATAACAGTATTTTCCGAATCCATTCAACCGAGGAGGATTGAGGAACGCAAGAAGTTGCAGTGGTGCAACAGTCAGACATCATCATCATCATGATTATATGTATACTGATTTGCCTTGGCCATGCATCATATCACCTATACCTGCGAACACGTAACGATGTTTACTGTCTGACCGCCACACCCGTGAGTTGGTCTGACAGACCGTCGCTGACATGGAGAGATGAGCAAGGCGATCAGCAAATGATAACGATGTAGTATATAAGTACGATAAGACGGTCTGTTAGTAACGTTATAACTTACCGTAAAAGATAACAATCACAATCACATGCAATAACGCTCTAAAGCTCTAACCATCTATGTAGATTAGTGATTCTCAGCGGCAAAAGTATTGATAATTTGTTATTTTATTTCGATGGCCTGAATGACCCGTTACTCTCATCGCGCAGGCCGCAGTTTTCGGTTTCAAGCTATGCGGTACAGCATAATTTCAGACGTTTACCACTAGTGCCATCTAGGGACAGGAATATTAGTAGGCATGTGCGGCTCCTCAGCCTGAAGTAGTGATGTCATTTTCCAAAAAAATCCTGACCATACCATCCAATACGAACAGAACAGGCATTTTTGGTTGACCAATTATTGACCGATTTTGGTTGAAGCCAAAAATGTCCAAAATCTGACCGATTTTGAAATAATCGGTGCTGATGGTGTATGTAATATGTATGTTGTATAATGCATACACTACTTATTTTAAGGACCTCGCTTACTTTTGTGAGCAATATCTTCGATCTTGATATAAAAATGATGTGTTCTATTAAGTATGTAAATTAATTGAATTAATTTTGAGCAAATTAAGCATCAATTTGCTGGATAGAAATAATAATGCGTAAAAATGACACGAAAAAGTAAATTGTTCGAGATAAGGCTGACCAAAAAGTGTACAAAAATGTTTAAGCCTGACCGACCGATCACCAAATCGATCACACAATTTTTCGGTTACCAATTGTTTGGTTACCGATTGACACCACTAGTCTGAAGCTGTGCTTCCCACTCCCAGGGCGTAACACAATGCATATACCAGACGTAACACAAAGCTGAGAATCAGTTAGCATTAAACGGTAACATAAACTGGGATAGTGCATTGTCTGCAATAATCGAGCAAATCACATGCCTATAATGTATCACTTTTTGGTAAATCGTCATTACCATGGCCGAATGTTACACTACCTCGAGTGGGGTAATGTACCATTTACTTAAGAAACACTGGTCTAGACGTTTCAACAAGCGGCAATACAACGCACTAATTCCCTACAAATATATTTTTCCACTATCTAGCACACAAACAAGAACTGGTGAACGGTCCCATCTGTCGGTTACCTGTCGAAGAGGCCAGTGTTGTCTGTGTAGAGCACCTCTGTCTTGCCGGTCAGACCGACAAACCGCGGTGGCAGGGTGAAGTTGAGCTGGATGGAGCTGGGATCGATCGCCTCCACCACCACGTCCTCCAACATCAGAACTGGAACGGGACGAGTGATCCGTTAATCTCCGGTACATAGCAGCTCAAACAAACAGATATACAGAATCAGTACAAATTGACGTTATCACACGAGCTTACCTGTCCGCCGCGCATCTCTCTGCCCTGCCACGTTGGATGTCCATCTTGCTGAGAGCGCACGCATCAAAGCCGCTTTGATAGAGCATGCGTATATGAGGTGTATAGCGGCCCGGGCAGCCCGGTCTATATACAGGCTGGATAACAACAGCATCATGGAGATGATAAAGACAGCGATCACAGCGGGGAGTCTCGAGGACGGAGAACTGATCGACTTGACTCACGGGTAGGGATCGTCGGCTCTGGTTCCGTAATGGTCGGTACTGGAGTAGCAGGTTCTGTAAACACACGGCATCAGTAGACTGGTCATATACCGCAACTCATAGTCAGAGTCATAGACAGGCTTCAGCGACGGAGGTTAAGAACAGCTCGGACTGGGGTGATGTCTCGATATATCGTAATGCACTATCGAAAGATTCTGCGGAGGGAGGTTAAATCATAAATGTTACATTTCGTCAACCTTGAAGGGCCCCTCTGAGAGATAGAGGTGGGTAAAATCATAAACACATCGGGAGCATGAAATGCTCCACTATTTTGTCTTGATATTTGTTACCGGAAGTCACAACAGTCGAGAATTGATTTGTATAATTAGTGGTTATCGTTACAACCACGAAAGGTTGTGACTTTTAGACAGATTGCGTAGTAGGTACATGACAAAGCGATTCACAGTATACATATAGTCTCAATGTTTAATATACAGGAGTAAAAATCGTTTCTCAACCACAGTAAAAATGACTGCAACTTAAATAAAATTTCAGTTAGCAAAAAGCTGGAAAAAATGTCGTAATATCTACGGTTTAATGCTTATAGTGAGGTTTTATGGAAACATAAATAATTTATACAATGGTAGCACATTTTAACGTAAACTTTGAAGGCAGATAGGCAGACTTTGCACACTATAGGGTTAGCAATCTTTGAACACTTTTTGCCAGACACTCCGTAATTGCAACAACGCGCCAGCATCTTGGGCCGCTAAAAGCAGAGCTTGGTGCCCATCGACAAGCACGGTATGACACAGAACTGTCAGCAAAATAGCAGCCACTCTCTAAACCCAGTCTAGCTTTCACACAGAGTACGGACACACATGTTCGTTCAGAAGACCGCAACCGGCCGCACAGGAGCGCCCGCAGCGGACCAATGCCTGTACGTGAACGTGTACATGCATACCCTGAAGCGCCTGTCTCCAGAAAGGGGATTCATCACATGGACAATGTACAGACATCGATGATTTCACCACACTGCCACCGCTGTCACCGTTGTCACCGCTGTCACCGCTGTCACCGCTGTCACCGCTGTCACCGCTGTCACCGCTGTCACCGCTGTCACCGCTGTCACCGACACATATTAGCATGTCAGCAGAAGTCACCACTGTGTCCCATGCCAGATACCCTGTCAGCAGTTTGTGTTAGTAGGCGCGGGCGCTCGCCCTGCTCTAAAGGGGTCGATGGGGACCTACCTCTGCGCAGCGCGACGGGGAAGTTCTGCGGGAAAGGAACAGAGGCCAGGAGCTCCTTCAAAAACGTCGCGTCGTCAAGGTCCGTCGGCAGCTGCGGTGGGCGTTGTGCTGGCCTTGGCGTCCACCGCTGCACTGGATCTAGTGGGAAATGTATTGGCCGCGAGAGCTGTGGGAACTTGGGTCGCTGCGGTCTCTCTGGCTCTTGCGGGAAATGTATTGGCCGTGATGGCTGTAATGGTTTAAATGGTTGTGATGGCTGTGTTGGCGCTTTGGGTTTCTGTGCCATATGTGGTTCTTGCGGTTCCAGTGGTTCCAGTGGCTCTCCTGGCTCCTTCGGCCCCCCAGGTTGCTGCGGCGGGCCGGTGACGGCTGAGGTCGTGTCCGGAGTCGGGACAGTGTCTGGACTTTGAACAGTGTCCGGACTCACCACCAGCACGGGTCGTCCATCAGTACCGATGATGATGTTGGGCCGGGCGGTGGCCGGGGCCGGCACCCGCACTGTACCATCAGGCAGCAGCTGTACCCGCCGACCATCCGTCAGTACTATCACCTGCCCCTCCGAGCCACCCTGCCCCTCCGAGCCGCTCTGCTCCCGGGCTGCGTCCGTCTCCGACGATCCAGACGCCGCTTTCGAGTCCTCGCTGGGTGATTCGGAAGGAGCAGATCCGAGAGGTCGCACTGCCACGCTGGATAAGAGCTTCGGTGTCTCGGGCTCTGCTTGATCCTGAGTTCTCTCAGTTGTCACTGCAGAAGTCTCACTGGTCGGTCTGGGCCCGCTGGCGTTGTTGACGTCTTCTGGCGGCGGGGAGGGATCGGGGGAGTGGTCATCCACGGACCAGGTAGGATCGATGGCGTAGGTAAACACGCTGACATGAGGATCGTCCGGTGTCTCAAGGTCAACCACAGTCACGTTATGGGGCGCATGCGCGTTAGGTCCGTCTGAAAGGAGACACAGGTCGAGGAGAGGTGAGACATGCTGCTAGCTGGGTCCGGTCGGGAGGCGGCTCTGATTCCGTGCATCGCCAAAGCTAGAAGTACCAGGCAACTTGAACACAAATAAGACAAACGTCGACAGCTTAGCGCCAGACTGGTGATTAATTCGACTTTTTGGAACGTTGCAATCACAATTCATTTTGGAGCCTGAATGATTCAATTGCACCGTTCGATTCACGGATACAAACTTCGAGAATTGATTCATTTTGATTCAAAGAATACGAAAAAATCGTAATCGATTCACGTTTGATTTAGCATTTACATGTATATGTTGAATTTATATAAAATCAATATAAAAGGAAATATGCATATATGTGATTATTAACGCATTGTTACATAAATAATATTTCAGTATAAATTAATGTAGCCACTGGGCCTGCATGCACAATTTGCCATGTGCACTTGAATCGTTAGGAGTCGTTGAAGCTTTTGATTTAACCAGCCTCGATTCCATGCGGGTTTTGATTCAATCACGATTCATGAATAAAAAAATTCCGGCGATGAATTGATTTTGTTTAATATTCAAGGAATTTTGATAGAACGATTCCAATTGATTCAATCAGAGTCGAATCAATAATCAGTCTGTTAAGCGCTAGTCAGGACTCAGGTTTTAAGATGCAGTGTTTGATAAGGCAACAAAAGCACAAACCCGTAAAAGTGACCAGTGCACTCTGTAAAGACACAGTGACTTTAGGCATTAAAACATGCAAGACAGACGGTGCATCAGATGCGACAACAGGGGTTAAACGCTCGCAGCAATGCAGTGCACGGGTTCAAAGACAAGGCATGCGGGGTATCAGGTCCAACTCATGGCATCGCAGGTCACAAAACACATGATAGGGATTACTACGAACCCGATCATGCAGCCTGTAGCACATTCACCTGACTATACCAAAACGGCCTCTACATTCTCACTCACGGAGTTGCTCAAACTGGCCACACTTACCGACTACGGACAACTTGAACGTGCAACGAATACATCACCAGACACCAAGACAAGGTGGTCTTGAGACAGCCATTATCCACAGGCAACTGAACATCACACCAGTCCTCACCTTGTCCCTCGTCCCTCACAACACACTGACAGACACCCTCCCCCGCCCCTCTGCCCCTCTGACAGACACCTTCCCCCGCCGCCCTGCCCCTCTGAGACAGACACCCTCCCCCGCCGCTCTGTCCCTCTGACAGACACCCTCCCCGCCGCTCTGCCCCTCCCCTCCCTCTCCCTCCAACACTGACCTGGCGCAGTGCACTGCCAGAACTGACAGCAGCCGTTGGGGCCTGTGACCAGCTGTGCGAGGTCGGTGGCGCACGGCAGACCGGCCGGCGGCGTCTCCGCCACCGGTGGACAGTCTGGCTGACAGTTGACCTCGCCGAACTCGCAGTAACACCGCTGGTGGCAGCCGGTCAGGTTCTGCGGGATCTCGTACTGATTCCTGAACTGCTGTCCCTGGTAGATGCAGTGTCCGTCGTCCTTGCAGACGGCCTCGCCGCAGCAGTTTGGCGGCTGGCGGTTCGGGTCTTTCGGTACCTCCCACTCTAGACAGTCAGGGTTCAGCAGGTCCAGGCCGAAGCGCACTGGACACCGGATCGGCGCGCACATCTTGCCGGCGCTGCCGCAGATGCAGAACTGGCTGCAGCCGTCCTGGAACTCGTCGCCGACCTTGTACAGCTTGCCGTCGTGGTAGCAGCCCTCGGGCCGGAGGGTCGTGACCTCGGGGGCCGGGGTGGACTCGAGAGCAGCAGCCGCCGGCGCTGACATGTCTGCAACAGCCGTGACTTCACCGTTAGTTGATAGAGGGAGGGGCAGGGAGATTTCCACTGGACTGGGTTACCGCAGAGCTTTATTCAGATGGTCTGCAATGCTGTCAAAGCACAGATGCGTATAGAGCAGAAATCATGAGTGAAGGTATAGCTAGTTGGTAAATACTATTTATTGATTAATAAGATTTAAATACAAAAGAATGGGCAGACGTTCTTGTGAAAACCTATTGATGTTTTATATTTTGTAACGACGCTAAGGAAACCGAAGAGTAATCTAATCGAAAAAGATCATGAGTAATAAATTAGTTAAAATTAAATGGACAAATGTTAGCTTGTTAGATATGTTGCAGAGCATTAAACTATAAAGAAACGTCAAACGTTGAAAGTTGAGCAAAGGTGATATTAGGAAAGCGTTATATCAACATATATGGTTAAAAGGCGAACACACATGATTTTCATATTATCATTGTTATCAACAGGCTGCGAGTCATCAGGCGTCAGGCAGAGATCGCTGCTTCACAAGCAGAAACCTTACCGCGGCACCACACACACAAGGACCCAGCATCCACCGCACACTGTTATGTATAGCCATCATGTACAGATTCCAGCTGCCGATATTTGTCCACCTCTACGCCTGCCTGTCCCGTCCAGTGTCCACCACTACTGTGTCTTTCTTAGACTAATCCTGAGCAGCATATCTCCGTTTTGTCCCTGTTCTGCCTGGTCTGCTCTTCACTATCTGAGCCCCGCACCAGAGTATAATTCACGTGGAGAAGCCGATGAAGGAGGGTCAGAGTAGGCACTCTGCCGGTGTGGGTAACTGGAGAGATAACTCACTAGAAAAATCCTGGGAATTTTCGGAGACGCTGATACACAGCCAGGGAAAATATATGCAGTGGAAAGATGCAGGATTCTGGATGGGTGAGTCAGCGAAAACAATTTAACAGAATATGGATGGTTAGGGAAAGGCTGCGTGTTATTCTGTCTCAAATGTAGCGTTATCGAGGCATCGAAGTCCACCAAAACCACCACCACCTCGTTCATTAGTATCACCATCACCTTGATTGTCAGACCAAAAGCAACGCCGCATTTCGTTTCCATCCACCATAACCGCGTCACTTCCACCGTTAGTCGCACCGTGTCGTGATCCTGCCACCGGGCTAGCTTCACCGCAAGTTCCTGCCATTAGCTCCACTGCCGCCGTTAGCTCGCGGTGTTAGCTCCCGTCGTTAGCTCCACTGCCGCCGTTAGCTCCCGCCGTTAGCTCCGCTCCCGCCGTTAGCTCCCGCCGTTAGCTCCGCTCCCGTCGTTAGCTCGCCGCGTTAGCTCCGCTCCTCCGTCGTCTCCGAGACGCTCCGCCGGTTACCTGGGCCACCAGCCGCCGTCCCTGGCTCGCCTCCTGGTCCCAGCTGGGTCGAGAACAGTGCCTGGCTCAGACCACCCAGTCGTATGGCAGGCTCCTCCACGGCGTCCTCCGCCCGGATCCGCGCCTGTCCGCGACGAGCCTGCACTCCGCCTCCGAGAGGCGCCTCCTCCGTCGACGTCGCCTCCTCCGTCGGCAGCGGCTGCACGTCGGCAGCGACGGTCGCCGATGTCTGCACCGTCATCACGCGGATCATAGTGGGGATCTTCTTCACTGCCGCGAAGCGGACGGAGGGAGCCAGGCCGCCGGGACTCGGGGCCTCGGTCGGCTCGGTCGGCTCGGTCGGACGCGGGGTGGTGAGGGGAGCCCCAGGGTTCGGGGCGAATGTGATGAGACCTGTAATGCGCCGTGTGGTGGGGATGGTGCGAGCCGTGGTGGTGGTAGTGGGGGTGACGGTAGGGGCGGGGGTGGTAGTTTCCGAGTCGCCCACTGTCCAGGCCACTTCGGGTATGATTTCAGGCTCGACAACCGGTGTTCTGGTTGGCTCGGCGGTTGACTCGGTGGCTGAGGTATCCGTGGGGTCTATGGTGGTTTCCACACCCGGCGGGTCAGAGGAGGACTCAGCCGTAGTAGTGATCTCTTCCGGTGACTCTGTCGAGTTCAACACCAACGCGCCACTCTCATTTGACAGTTCAGCTCTGAACTCCTTCCTAAGAACCTCCACCTCGGCAGAGTCAGGCACGTCCATCGGAATAGCCGGCGCCTCTGTCACGACCTCTCCTGACTCCGTGGTCACTGGCGCCTCAATCGTGGTGCTCTCTTCGGACACTTTACCCTCAGGCGGTATTCCCGACTGTTCTCCTGACCGAGACTTGGTCTCCTCGTTCAGCACCGACTTGGTCTCCTCGTCCAGCACCGACTTGGTCTCTTCGTCCAGCACTGTGGCCGCAGTCGGCTGCACTGTTGACCCATCCACAGTCACTGTAGTGGTCTCCATTGAAGAGCCAGTGGCCAGCAGGTCATCATAGGACGCAGTGGTAGCGGGAGGCTCCATGTCCACGCTCGCTTCAGTGTTGGCTTGGAACGCTGACTCGGAGGTGGTGCCTCTCTCCGTGGAAATCTCATCCTCCATCGCCTCCACGATAGCCTCGTTGATTGCCTTCACCTCATCAGCGTCCAGTCCGCCACCGAGCCCGGTCAGGTTGATCTCGATGACGTTGGACAGCTCCGTCGTCGCTTCCTGCTGTTCCGTCGTCGGGGTGTCCGTGGATCCCTCTCCTGCCGCAGTGGAGACCGTGGTGGCCCTGTCGGTCGCAGTTCCCGCCGCAGTGGGCGGCTTGGACGGCACCTCAGATACCAGAGTACTGGCGAAGGTGGAGGTCTCGGCCGACTCTGTGACTTCCTGATCCCGCACATCTTGCTGCATCGTCGTCGGTGTCGACTCGTCGGCGTTCACGAGGACCCCCACACCATCCGCAGCTTGCGTGATAGTCTGCTCGGCTGATGCCACTGGTGTTGTGGTCACCTCTATTTCATTCACCTGATTATCCACTACTCCTCCCGAAGCAGTCAGTTCCGTTGAGTTCTCCTCGGAGATCGTACCTTCCACCAGAGCGGCTGACTCCATCGCTTCCGTCACTGCCTGCTCCACGGTCTCCGTCGGCGTCTCTTCTACAGCCGCCTGAGTCGTCTCCTCCACCCTCTTTGTCATCTCAGGAGCCTTCTGTAGTGTGAGCGGCGCCGCCAGGTCCGTGATGTTCTCCTCCACCTCAGTCTGGCAGCTCTCGACCCAGCAGCAGGCGTCGTGTGGGTCGCGCACCAGGATACAGAGAGGCGACTCTGGTCGGGGCGTCGGTGGACACCGCGGTAGACAGACCAGCTGGCCGCCCGGGAAACAGACGCAGCGCTGCTCACAGCCGCGGAAGAACACCTCACCAGCCGCGCGCGTGCTGTTCCCGTCCTCACAGGAGTCACCCACAGGCGGCGCTGGCGTCCCAGGCGCAGACGCAAGCGTCGTGGAAGGCGCAGGCGCAGGCGTGGAAGGTGCAGGCGCAGGCGTTGCAGGCGGAGCTGTAACATGAGACAGGCATGCAGAGACAGGCGATGCTGTGAACGTGCTGCTGCGGGCACCGGGTCAGTAGTGGATAGCACAGACAGCTGCGGTCAGATCACAGTGTGAGGTGAGGGAGACAGATCACATGCCTGGGGCGGTTAGGTCAGGTGAGGTCAGAGAACATGCCGCCAAGACTACCGTCCGGCATGCGATCAGAGCGGCACAGACAGAGAGAAAAGGCAGGGCTGGGGGAGTCACTGCAGGTGGCGTGCTGGTGCTGCCCAGAAATAGGAGATCTGGGCTACCGTGGAAATAGGAGACAGTACAAGCATGCTGATTCAGTGGTGTTGCTGTAAGGATTAGGTATGGTTGAAAACGTGCCGTATCTACTACTGAAAACTACGTAGCATGATATTTAAAACTTCTTATCGCGGTGATTTTGTCAAACTGTTGTCCACACTATTTACCGTTGAGGCAAATTGCGTCGAAAGTGAGTTATCATGCTTCAGATAGTAGTATGAAGAGATGTTCTGGATACAATTGAATACGTTTCATTAGCTGCTGGATATCATTGAATACAAATACAAATACATGGAAATCCGTGGCAAAGTGGTGATGCAAAGCAACTGTTGAGCACACCTGGCGATTTATTATGAGCTGATGGCTCCTGCAACACCTAGAGGTCGACAACCAAAACTTGTTTACGAGCCAGGTGACCTTTGCTCAGTAAAGAAGAGCCTTGGACACCAAACAGCTGACCTGTCTTCGGTTTTTAAAGCGGTGCAACATTCTTGAGACGATCAAAGTGCGCATATCGTGTCAAATTTACTGGCATGACAACTGTGACAAGTGTAGGCCGAAAAATGCTGCAATAACCCTGCTACTCCACCTCTTCTGATCTCTCATCTCGACAGATGACTGACAAATTACTGTCAGAAACATCTGAATAAATCTGTCATCAGCGCAGATTGTGTGACAGAAGACTATCACAAAATGTCACAAAACTACTGAACAATGTAGCGACGTCGCTGAAATGCCTGGAAAATCTTGAGTTCGACATTTCGGGACGTGGGTTACTGGGTCAATCCTGTGGGAAACTCGAGCAGCCTTGTGAGGAGGACTCCGGTTAGCCCGTGAGGACCCGAGCCAGACTTCCAAGGACTCTGGTTAGGCAGAGCGGACTCATCAAGCTGGCATGCCGGTGCAGTGGTAAGCTCAGTTCACGGCGGGTGGTGCCGGGTGCCGCCGGGTGCCATTAAAGGTCAGATTAGTCCCCCGTGACCTGGCCACAGGTCACGGGTCACGGGCCAGTGCCGGAGGGCATTTACCGCACGCCGTCTCGTCGCTCTCGTCAGGGCAGTCGAACAGGAAGTCGCACCGCTGGTAGGCCGGAATACACGTGCCATCGCCACAGCGGAAACCCGGGTCATAGGCGCCGCAGCGGCCTATATCAGGGCAGACACAGACGGCTGGCCGGTCAGACTGGGAACTGCGCCAGGGTAGAGGGCGCTGCGCCAGGGTAGAGGGCGCTGCCGTAGGATAGAGGGCGCTGCGCCAGGGTAGAGGGCGCTGCGGCAGGGTAGCGGGCGCTGCGGCAGGGTAGCGGGCGCTGCGGGAGGGCAGAGCGCGCTGCAGGACAGAGCGCTCTGCTGCGCAGGAGGGGTTAATGTCGTACGTAGGATAGAGGGCGCTGCTGTATGATAGAGGGCGCTGCTGCAGGGCAGAAGGGACGCTGTTGCAAGGCAGGGATGGTGATCCACAGGATAGAGGGCTCTGCTGGAGGATGAAGGGTCCTGCTGTAGGGGGGGGGGGACAGACGATTGAAGGGAATGTAGTGTGTTGACGTCTTGACATGCTTGACAACAGACAACAGAAGAGGAAGGCTACCATCAATAGACAGAAGCTGGAAGAGGCTACTTTTACGGTGAATGTGTTTTTTTTGCCGTCAGATAGGACCCTGATGTGAAAAAGACAGGAGACGGGCCACACATATGATTGAAAAGGCTTTAGGCATAGCATAAGAGCAAAAATAAAGTGATTTGCGCTCCCATCAAACGTTACCATGAAATCACGGGAACATTAGTCCGCTGAGCAAATTTCATGAATTAAACAGTTTTAAAACTAAAATACGTCCGCAGAAGAAAAAGAAATGACAGGCACCAGTCCCACCATCATAACGGACCACAACAATAGATCCATCCCCGTCTAATCAGCGCCGACACTGAGCCTTCGCCCCAGCCTCCCCACGACCGTCTCAAAGCCGCCGTCATCGGACCAACCTTCTGTGGTGGTCTCCGCAGGCGGCGGCGGCAGCGTGGCGTCCAGAGGCACCACGTCCTCTCCCCTCACCACGGGACTCGTCTCCCTGGCGTAGCTGACCCTGACGCGCGCCTGTCGCGGCCTCTGCAGGCCTTCCACCGTCATCACCAGCGTGTCCATCGCCTCCACCGAGACGTCATCCACCACCACGGAGCGGGACTGCCAGCGGGCGGTGTCATCATAGCGCCACTCGACCAGCAGCGGCTGCGTGTTCACCGACAGGATACTGTCCAGGATGGCGTCCGAGATGAGCAGCTTCAGCTCGGAGCTGCTGGCGGTGACGGGTCGCAGCTCGGTGATCTGCAGAGCGGGGGGTTCCTCCAGCCGCGCGGCGCCGAACCGGGTCATGAGCGCGGCAGGAGCGCCCGTCTCGGGAGGCGAGGCGGTACTGGTGGAGTCGGACGGCATGCAGACGGTGATGTTACAGCAGGGGTCGGCAGGGTCGGGACGGCTGGTGCATGAGGCACCCGCCGGCGGCTTCTGCGGCGCACACCTGACCGGACAGACAGACAGACACGAGTTAAAACGAGCACACGTGGTGTGTCAGACAGGTGACAGATAACAGATCAAACAGACAGCAGCGACGCTGACGTGTCAGCAGCGACGCTGACTGCACAGCACGATGCTGACGTCCCAGCATGGCGCTGCCGTCACAGCCGTGGCGCTGACGTCACAGGCAGCGACGCTACGTCAGCAGCCGCGACGCTGACGTCACCGAGTGACAGTTCCGGAAGACGGTGCAACACAGCGCCTGAGGCCTGTGGCGGCATTGTGACGCTGCTTCACAGTGAACTCAGATCTACTGAGCGGCTGATTCGACAGTACTCGTTGCCAGCAGAAAGATCAGGTAGCAAAAACATAACCAGCAGTCTGTACCATTCTTTTACCTACAACAATGCCCAATTTGTATCCCGAGTCGGTAGATCACCATAGCATGTCTTGTAACCCACTAAGTACCGTCTCACGCTGATTACTCATCAGCTAGAGTGTATCTGTGCGTGACGCGCCAAACTGAGAGGATTACTGCCGGTCGACAGTGCTTCTTAATGACGTTACGTCACATGTGTCTGACGTCATATAAAACGTGTCACGTCATACCTGGACTGGCAGGAGACCTGGCCGCGTCCCTTGCAGAGACAGCGCTCACAGCCGCGCTCGAACGTGCTGTTGGTCTGGTGCTGCTGGCCGTCATGTTCACATCCTGTGTCCGGAGAGGCCGTGGTGGCGGCAGACTCTGTAGACAAAACAGAAATGAATCGGTCTGCCTGACCCCAGGACGATTAATAGCACCATGCATCGCTGGCACATTCCGGGTGAAGAGACTTTAAGATGCCTGGTTTGAGAATCTTGCCACCCGTGAGGTATATTGAACACTGCAGCGAGAGTCATATAGCTAGTTAAGTGCAGCATTATAAGGCCTAAATCAAAACCATTTCTCTGAAAACGTCAGATGATCAATTGTGAAATGAAGTGACGAGTGGATTAGCTCGTCAGCACAAGTGAGACAGCCCCAAACAAGGTCATAAAACAAGCTCGATGCGCAATAAAAATGTAAAATGTAAATGGACAAAGGATGATGTAAGCATGTCTTGGCATGTCAACCCGGCCCCAATATGGACAGTACGGGTGACGTACTTAGTAAAACGATCACAAACTCCTCCAAATATCGCCAGCGAAGTGCTGGGTGAAGGTGCGTCGCATTTTCTGTTGGATGATGCAAGGCGCTTCCGGTCTTTGCCGGGCTATGCCCATTGTCCATGGGTAATGAATATTCCAGCTTCGCTGTTCCTCTCGAGTTTAATAATGATGACTTGGGTTCGAAGACATGCCGATTTGCATAGGTCAAGCACTAAGCAACGCACCCATTTCTAGAATCGTAATGACTGACGAGTGACGTACGTATAAACATTAGCATAGGATAACTGATGGTATTTACCAAGGATTTGCATTCATTAACATCCGTGTCAAAAGCAACCATGGTTGGCTGGTTGCTTTTGTCATGGGTGTTTATAAATGTTCATAACATTTGCAGACGAAATAGAGACAGAGCCACATAGTGGAAGTCAGAGAGAAGGAGTCGAGGAAGATCGAAGTAGAAGATTGAGAGGATAGGGGAGCAAGATCGAAACTATTTACTGGTTTGGCTAATGACTGGCGAATGGAGGCCGTTAATCAAGAACATAGGAACGGAAGAGGAGCTCTTGCTAGTTTAATTCACAAGAGAAGTGAGAAAGACGAAACATAATAACACGTATAGCATCAATACTCACTATGTGGGGTTGAGGATATTCGCTCAGAGTTCCGGACCCTCGCACTGAGGAATCAAAGGAGCAGGGCTGGCTCACAGCTGGTGGTTAGTGTCGCCACGAGACACTGTCTTTTGGTAAGCTACTAGGTGTCAGGCAGGTACTGCGTGTCACTCCAGACGAAGCGCGTGGTCAGAACGTTGCGTCTCGGGCACCGGTGACAGGCTCAGGCGGCAGCGGCGCCTGTAACACACGGTACAGTCATCTGATACATTGGTAACAGGTCACGGACCGGGACTTTGCCGTCACATGGCCACGTCAACGAACACAAATGGGCACAAGCACTGGACCGGGGCCGCGACACATGGCACGGTCACTGCCAACATCGAAGCAACCGGTCATGCGCACATGCACGGACTGCAGCACATGGACAGACTCACTGGTGACGGGAGCCTGAGCGACAAACGGTATGGTCACTGCAACATGGTACGGTCACTGCAACATGGCAAAGTCACTGCAACAAGACCCCAACACTGGGCTGGGAGACTGCAACACGGAACGGTCACTGCAACATGGCACGGTCACTGCAACACGGAACGGTCACTGCAACAAGACATTGTCACTGCAACACAGCACGGTCACTGAACTGCGGACAAAATGAGATATAGAGACGCACACTTATCACAGACAGATGAACGCTGTGGTCGCAGAGAGCATCAGCGAGTTCGATATCTCTAGTCGAAGCGTCACACATAGCGCGACGGGCACGGCGTCACAGAGCGTCACAGAGCGTGACACGGTCACAAGTCACGCCTCATCACGCCGGGAGGACACCGTGACGGGAGCGGTCTGTGTAACGTTACTCCTAGCGGGATCTCCGCGGGGAGAGACGAAATGAGCTCGGCATGGGCGGCGAAGCGGGGGGGGGTAGTGGCATCACGACCGCCGCACATAGTGACAGTTAGGGTCCTTTCGGAAGAGCGGATCGTGTTCCCACCGGGCCGTGACGTCAGACAGGTGTGATGACGTCATGCTCGACAGGTGTGACGTGGGGCAGGGGCAATGGCCGGAGGATGAGCTTGTCGACTTCTATCTGACAGGTTTCTCATGACTGAGTGATAAGATCAGTCTCATCAGTCACGAACAATCACACTGAGAGCTAAGCCATTAGTATTCCTAGAAGCTTGGGTACGGTCTTTTAACTGGCGCTTGAATCGGCACATGAACTCAGTGATATTATCTCAAAGTAGTTGTAATATCTTACTTGGAGCACGACAAGGATATGATATGACTTTGAAATGTAGAGATACCTACAAGTAACAATTTCCAGAGTTACATAACCACCAGAATAAACTAAAACATAGTACCGCAATAACAGCTGTCTTAAATTTTGCCGCCGTTCATATTAAACGAGTTTCCCATGTGAATAACTATTCATGCACTTAAGAAACTTTTAACTTTTGAACTGCGTACCCATACAGAAATTCACATTATTAGCGCACATTTTAATATCATCGCTTCAATGAGGGTCAGACACCTGGGAATATGTGCTAAGATACTGATATGTAATATATAGTATCAGCTGATTTGCTGTTCAGCTGTCTCTCTCGCTCACCTGGCATTCGATCTCCTCCTCATTGTTGCACATACACTTGTACTTCGCAGCCGTCAAAGAACTCGTCGCCGGCCTGGTACGTGGCGTTACCGTAGGTGCAGCCTGTCACAGTGACAGCTGGCGGAACCGTGTTCACCTCTGCAATAGACGGACATGTGCGCGTGAGGTGAGCTACTGCACCACTTTTGCTGCGGATTGTGAACTGTTCTGCAAATTCGTTGTCTCGACATATCGATGTTTTACTGACCGTTTATCTAGATTAAACTGGATAAGTCAGCAGTAGAAAAGTAAATATATGATATTTGATAGAAGCGGAGGCTCAGGCCTTGTTGAGGAAATAAAGTGGTCTATGCCAGTGGCCAGTGCACAAGTGAAAACATCGAGATTGTAGCGTCTCAGGCAGGCACAGCGCAAAAACATCATCCCAGTGCTGCAAGAGAAGCATCACTGATCTGCCAGCTGCATGCTGTTCTGCTCCCCTGAGTGGCATTCTGCCGGTCCGACTGACCTGGCCGGCATGTCTTGGAGTCGCCGTCAGTGTTCTCGGTGAAGCCAGGAGGACAGACACACATGGCCATGGCAGTGGCGTCGCCTCCATCCTTGGTCATCCGCTCACAGACATAGTTCTCATCACACATGACCGAGTCACATGGGTCGAGGCCGTCCGCTGTCGACAGAGAACATAGGTTAGTTCAGGACGGCAGGTCGGGTCAGGTCAGGTCGGATCAGGTCAGGTCGGAATCAGGTCAGGTCAGGTCGGATTCAGGGGTCAGGTCAGGTCAGGTCAGGTCAGGTCAGGTCGGTAGGTCAGGCCAGGTCAGGTCAGGTCAGGTCAGGTCAGGTCGGATCAGGTCAGGTCAGGTCGGATCAGGTAGGTCAGGTCGGATCAGGTCAGATCAGGTCAGGTCAGGTCAGTCAGGTCAGGTCAGGTCAGCAGGTCGTAAGGGTAAAAAGGACGGCAAGACAGCACAAAAGTCAGCAGGACAGTACAACAGTCAGCAGGACAGCAGGACAGGACCAGGCCAACAAGGCAGTAAAATAGAACAACAGGACACTACAATAATGAGTTTGTATCGTCGTGCCCGGTGTTGGACAAATGAAAATGAATCTAATCTCAATCCAGTCGACAATAAAACATAATCATAGTCCAACCCCTATAGAGTCAGCACACACCGGACAGCGTTGTACCCCCAGTACCCACCCTCTATGACGGTGTCTGTGGTGGCGCAGACAACGATCGAACAGCACTGGTCCTTCTCATTCTCGAAGCAGAGCGGGTCGTCTTTGAAGTGGCCGTGCCTGAACATCGGCCTCTGGCAGCGCTCGACGCATCGCACCTTTCCGCGCAGCTCACAGAAGCAGGTCTCTTCGCAGCCGTGGTAAAACTGACCTCCGACCGGGTATGTTCCGTTCCCGTCCACACAGCCATCTGTGGAGCACGGGGGAGGGGCGTCAAACCTGGGCTACTGTCTGTTGAACACGGGAGGGGTTGTTCAAACACCTGGGGCACCGGTCTGTGGAACACGCCGGAGGGGTGTCAAACCTGGGCCATCTGTGGAAAACACGGGGAGGGGTTAAACCTGGGGCCGCCTGTGAACACGGGAGGACGTCAAACCTGGGCCGCCTTGTGGAACACGGGGAGGGTTCAAACCTGCGTTCTTTGAGCACGGGGAGAGGGGCCCTCGTCAAACCTGGGCCGTCTGTGGAACACGGGGGGAGGGGTCAACCTGGGCCGGTCTGATTGAACACGGGGAGGGGCTGTCACCTAACCTGTGCCGTCTGTGTGAGCACGGGAGGTAGGTGGTCAACCTGGGCCCCGCCTGTGGAAAACACGGAGGGTGTCAAAACCTGGGCCGTCTTGTTGAGCAGGGAGGCGGTGTCAAACTGGGCCGTCTGTGAGCACGGGGTGTCAAACCTGGGCCGCCTGTGGAACACGGGAGGGCGTCAACACCTGGGCCGTCTGTTGAACACGGGAGGTGTCAAACCTGGGGCCGTTGTGGAGCACGGGGAGGGTTGTCAACCCTGGCCGTCTGTGGAACACGGGGAGGGGTTCAAACTGGGCCCGTCTGTTGAGACGGGATGAGGTTGTCAAACCTGGGCCGGTCTGTGGAAGCACGGGGAGGGGTGTCAAAACCATGGGCCGTCTGTTGAGCACGGGGGGGGCGGGGGGGTTCAAAACCTGGCCGTCTGTGGAACACGGAGGGTAGGGGCGTCAAAACCGGCCGCCTGTGGAACACGGGAGGGGTGTCAAACCTGGGCCGTCTGTTGAGCACGGGGAGGGGTGTCAAACCTGGGCCGTCTGTGGAACACGGGGGAGGGGCGTCAAACCTGGGCTGCCTGTGGAACACGGGGAGGGGTGTCAAACCTGGGCCGTCTGTTGAGCACGGGGAGGGGTGTCAAACCTGGGCCGCCTGTGGAACACGGGGGAGGGGCGTCAAACCTGGGCCGCCTGTGGAACACGGGGAGGGGTGTAAAACCTGTGCCGTCTGTTGAACACGGGGAGGGGTGTAAAACCTGGGCTGTCTGTTGAACACGGGGAGTTGTGATAACACTAGGGCAAGCCAACAACACAAATCTCCAAATGACAGAGGGATGTGCACGTGCAGTATCTGCACATGTTGATCCATACGCTGCCTACAGTTATAGCGTTGGTGTTATGTAAGGATATTGATGTCTAGTTCCGGTTGATAAGGGAAAGAACGGGCATGACTTATAAATCACATGAACAATGGAAATCATTGTGCTGATACAGTCGTGAGAATCACAGTGAAACTTGCTCGGGGTGAAGACATGTCAGGTAAACATTCATTCATGTGAAACCCATGGCACGAGAACAGGTCCCGATTGAAATCAACCCCACATATATCACAGAATCATTTCGCGTGGGAACAAATCCAGTACTAGCTTTGAAGTTCTGCGCTAAAAAATCCTGCAAACGAAGCTCATAATCAGAGTGCTCGCGAAACGTGATCATGACTCCTCTCCCCGTTCCAGTTTGTCCTATCTGCTTCATCATTTGCACCGAACTGAATCCTCTTGCCTGTCCCGTCATCATCATCATCATCAACAAGCTTGTTATTATATAACTTATTTATACATGACATATACCTACAAGTACAAATAGACTTAGCGCAAAAGTTGGGGAGCTTAACTCAAGACGCCAACTCAAACACATATCATCGGACAATAACTCAAACAATAGTCAGTCTTGCTGCCCCCCCCCCCCCGTCTCCCCCCTCCACTCACCATCCGTTGTGAAGCGTATCGTCTCTGTCGTATCCCCGAGCGTGTCCTGGTCTCCGCTGTCGTAGATGGCCACCCGCGCCTCGTACTCGGTCCTCGGCACCAGCTGCTGGATCTTCATCAGCGGCACGCTCCGACCCGGCTGCGGCGGCAGCTCCTGTCGGCGCCACTGCTCGCCGCCCGTGCGCCGGTACTGCGCCACGTAGCCGCGGTCGTACGCCGGAGGCTTGAAGTCGTCCCAGGCCAGAGTGACAGAGTCGAACGACTTGGTGGTGACGATGAGGGTCGGTTTGGGCTGCTGGTCGGCGGCCAGGAGGGCGGCGGGAGCGCCAGGGTCGCTCTCGTCGGCTGAAGCAGCTGGAGATGTAGATGTGCTGCTGCTGCTGCTGCCGGTGGTAGCGGTGGTAGTGGTGGTAGTGGTGGTAGTCGTGGTGGTGGTAGTGGTGGTGGTGGTTGGCTCTGGCGTGGTTGCGAATATTGAGTCCTTCGCCGCGGTGATCGACTCCAGTAGATCGTCCACAATGCGACCTTGAAAGACCACGAGGTTCATCCGTCAATATACGATCGTAAAAATACGCCCACTGCGAGTCAAGTACCTCACAGGAAAACTGGCTGCCTCGCGTGACGCCGAAAATGAATGGTTCGTTCGCCAGCTAACATGACAAAACTCACGAACCCAGACAAGGCCACTTGGTCACCTCACACGAACTGGCACAACTGTTCCGCCTTTGTGGCTCTTTAAACTACGGCTGATGCCGATCTGGCAGCAACAAGAGAAAACACGACAAAGAACGTTACAAAATTACGGAACTTTGGATTATCCCTATTAAAAACAGCATCCACAGTCCACACAGTATAATCTCATCGAAAGCACTCGGAACTGTGGTTCTAAGAAGCGTTTGATATGATTTGATACTTCTGCATCGAGTTTCTCATCTCTCGGGCCTACAATCCTTGGAATCTTTCAATATAAAGCAAGTAGCCGTTATGGTTGCTTGAATAAAGCAGGTAGCCTTGATGTTCATGTGAATTAAAACTTCTGTAGTCCTATTCCAAGTTTCCGTCTTCTGTTCCCATCAAATGAGTTCCTGCCGCCCTGATCTACCCTACCCCTCCCCCTTCCCACCCACACACACACACACATACACACACACATACACACTGACCTCCAGCGCTGTTGACGGCGCACACCAGCTGGACACAGCACTCGGGGTCATCGAGGTCAGGTCGCTCCGAGCAGGAGAGGTCAGTGACGGTGCCGCGCGTGAAGGAGCAGCGCGGCCGGCAGGACGGCTGGTTCGCCCCGTAACACACACAAGTCGATTGGCAGCCCATATGGTACGTCTCACCAATGGCGTGAGAGCTGGTGTTGGTCACACAGCCGGCTGGAGACGAGAGGTCAGGTCAGGGCAGGTCAGGTGGGCAGGGTAGGTCACAGGGTAGATCATAGAGCACGTCACAGGCCAGGTCACAGGGAAGGTCACAGGGCACGTCACAGGCCAGGTCACAGGGCAGGTCACATGACAGGTCACAAGGAATGTCACAGGTCAGGTCAAAGGGCAGGTCATAGGGCAGGTCATAGGGCAGGTCATAGGGCAGGTCATAGGGCAGGTCATAGGGCAGGGTAAGTCAGGGCAGGTCAGGGCAGGTCAGGGCAGGTCAGGGCAGGTCAGGGCAGGTCAGGGCAGGTCACAGGGTAGGAAGGGCAGGTCAGGGCAGGTCAGGGCAGGTCACAGGGTAGGAAGGGCAGGTCAGGGCAGGTCAGGGTAGGAAGGGCAGGGCGGGTCGGAGTAAATCCATGGTCGGGGCAGGCGCTAGCACATATGACACCTAATACACGTGCTGCCAATATCCTAAAATACTTAGTACGCAAATATAGACTAAACTGACTACTATTCTGCGGCCGTACATTCACACTGACATTGTGTCATTCGTGACGGCGCTGGACCTCACGCTACACACCTAGATTCCACCCCCTTCAGTCGCTATACAGCAACACCTCCCTCCCCGCACTCACGCCTGGTATCCACCCGCAGCGTCTTCTGTCCGGCGTCGCCCTCCCAGCGGAACGTGTAGCTGGTGCCGGGCTGCAGCCCTGTGACGACGGCCACCCGCCGGTCTCCGGGCAGCGGCACCTGCTGACTCGCCCGACCGTAGGCACGGTAACTGAGCCGGCCCCCCACCGCAGGCAGCTGCAGCATGGTCGTGTTGTGGGTGATGTCCAGAGGCAGCATGTCCAGCGTGGCAGGCGGAGGTGGCGCGGTGGAGGGTGGTGGAGGGGTGGTGGTCGCAGCTGAAGTGATCTCTGGAGTGGTGATGGTGGACTCTGAAAACAGTGGGAGTTGGAGGTTAGTTAGAGTAGGTGGTGATATTTGTGTAGTCGATAATTATTAATTACAATTATGGATAATATTGATAAAGGAAAATATATAAAGCGAGATAATGTGCCGTTCTGATCACAAAACTTCAAAATTTGTCAAATCTGTCAAATTCCTAAAATTTGTCCAAATCAAGAGCGTCGCCACGATCTGAAAATTACTGGGGACAAATCCAGGTGCACGTGTACTTTAACACGATACCATATTAGAGGAGACTGAAAATTACTAGGGACAATGTCCCTAGTGTCCCCAGTGGTGGCGACGCCCATGGTCCAAATTGGAACTTTGTGAAAGTAAGATCTTCATAGCCAATAGATAAAAACTGATGTTGAGCCAGGCGCTCTAAATTTATGTCGTTGAGTAAAATGAAGACATATCCCAACAGCTGTTTTAAATAGGTCGTTGACCATACACTCCAGTCTCCAAATATAGTCCACTGTGCGTTGATAACACATGCGTGGTAATACAAAACATGCCATTAATAAGCATACATGTTGATTATTTGTGTAAGTTGATTTATATACGTGCAAAAAATGGCGCCTAGGTCGATCTTGAGTACGATAAAGCATTGCAGTTTCCAGAATGGCCATCAAGCACGTCAACATTGAACATTGACAACATTGAAGTTGAATTGGTCAACATAGGAAAACCAATCGAAACAAAAAACTGGTAGCACAGCTGAAAGGTGTCACGAAATTAATACATAACAACGTTTAAGCAACACCTCCTGCCAACATACCGCGCAACTGCCACGGAGCGCAATATTCGCGTGATATCCGGCTTACGCTAGCACACCTGAATGCACTGTTGCAAGAAAGAAGACTGAAAGACAGGTGCAGATCCAGAACGGTAGTTTTGGAGGGGTCACTGGTGGTTGGGGGGGGGCAAAAGTCCAAGAAGTCGCACATAATTCTGAAAAGTCATTGGATTCCGCTTGCTTATGCATTCATAGCTGGTTTAAAACAATCTTTGCTTAGCAAAAGTTGCTTAAATTGTATATTATATCAGCAAATGTGTCAATTTTGCTCCAATTTCAGACGTTTGAGGGGGCGTGGCCGGATTTCCCCCTTCCCCTGGGTCCACCCCTGCTGAAAGACTGCAGAAAAAAAAACAAAGCCGAGCAGGATGAGATAACTGCAGAGACGGCATACCTACGGCTAAAACAAAGGCATCGTCGAAATTGACTGAAGGTGATCCTACCAACATGTGGTAAAAAGAAGGGAAGACGGTTGAACATGGGAGTCGACGTCGCACTACCTCATTATTTTACCGCACTCTGTGTATCTCCACCACAATTCAATATATTATATTGTTGACTGGTCCGTAAGTACGACTTGGTCCACACTACGTCAAGCACCGGTCCCCAATCGGGTGCTGCCCGGAAGGTAGCGAGAGATGCGCCTTCAGTCACTGTATTGTCACCAACGGGGGCAATACGAATTCAATGCATTCACGATCAGGGGAGAAACTGATAGCTAGCTCTCTTCTGCGTCAAAGTCGAGCAGAGCTGAGCATTAGAGAGCCTCCGCCACACCCTATAGCTCTGGCTATGGTATGCGGATGTTGGTCACTGCTCATCACGCCCATTCAAAACAGCCGGCAATTCAGGGGAACCATGTGTATCCGTATACTTGGTAGCACGCTATGTCCGCATACTCGGCAGCTACTGTGATTTATATGGGAGCCCCATCCTCCAATTAAGAGCGCATGCGGTCGCATACATTGAAAACGTGACCGGCTCTGTTCACACTCGATGAGTGATCGTGCGAACTGATGACAAATTAAGTGCTGCTATCTCAGTCGACAAAGCGGTGAACAGTACTTCCGCGGTAACCTAACAGGACGTGTGGTGGGCCGCACGAAAACGGCCGGGTGGTCGCCGGAAAGGTGGGTCGCCTATTGCGGTAAAGCTAAGGGAACGTCATGTGACAAAAAAATCGCCTGTTGGTGAAAAACGTCTTAATTATTTAAATAATATGTATAACCAATAACGATCGCAGTATTTAATTCGCCGTAGGTACCTACCGAGTTGCCTACCCGTAATGATATTGTTCACTTAGAACAGCAGAGCATGATGTTTCCATTACGCTGCTAGCCAAATACCATTGTTTTTATGTTTCCTCATCTCGCATGTATGGCACCTAACCCACGAGCTCGGAAAAAATCATAAATTGTAATGTTTCA
Source organism: Semibalanus balanoides (assembly GCA_014673585.1). Taxonomy (NCBI): domain Eukaryota; kingdom Metazoa; phylum Arthropoda; class Thecostraca; order Balanomorpha; family Balanidae; genus Semibalanus; species Semibalanus balanoides. The sequence continues at coordinate 60,367 of VOPJ01005494.1, forward strand.
TGCATCGAGATGATGCAGATTAGGTTAGTAGGCCATCTTAATTAGGTCTATCAGCCACCTTAAGTGGAGCTCATGGGCCACGGTGTTTCACTCCAACACTTATTTCGAAAGACATGCTCGAATAAATCACTCAAGAGCGGCGTTACCTTCCGTTAATGACATGCTCGACCGTACGTTTAGAGCAAGGAACAGGACATGTAGACGAGGCGGTGCCATGCAGGCGTTACGTTATGTTACACTGGCAGTAGTCGGGGGCGGAGGCAGCTGGTTTTTAGCCGGATTAGGAGTGACATTAGGTACCTCCTGAGGCTGAACAGCCCGTCGCCAGGTCATTGGGGTCACCGGAGAAGCCCGGCTGGCAGACGCAGAGGTCAGCGTCGCAGGCGGCACCCGGACCGCAGAGCACAAACGAGCAGACCGAGCCTGCCCAGACGAGAGACACGCCACGTGATGGGGAGACGGCACGTGATGGGGACGCCACGTGATGGAGACGCCACGTGATGGGGGCGGCACGTGATGGGGACGGCACGTGATTGGGACGCCACGTGATGGGACGGCATGTGATGGGACGGCTCGTGATGGGACGGCACGTGATGGAGACGGCACGTGATGGGGACGGCACGTGATGGAGACGCCACGTGATGGGAACTGCACGTTAATACGGCACGTGATGGGGACGGCACGTGATGGGAACAGCACGTGATGGGGACCGTACGAGAAAGCCACAGGTGATATACAGACAGCTCAGAGAATGCAGCAGCTGCTGACAACGCTGCAACGGGGGAGATATATCGCAGCTCGACGCACACATACATGCGCAGTGAGCACTGCGCAGCCTCCTCGTGATTCTTCGAAGTTGACCATCCATTGCAAAACGGCTAACGGTTACCTCCTCATTAAAGGGTTTCTGTTGAATTTCAAGGCAGTGATCTGCTATATATGCCGATGCGAAAGGTAGATATCGTTTCGCAGTCTACAGTTTGATAATGTACACTATCTAAAGCAGCATCCGTTTGACTCAGTATATACGGGTTGTTTACAGCAGGTCGACAGTGCCGGTCTGACCACACCTGTCACTGTCTCTGTCCTACCCCCTGCCACTGTGACCCGACTCTAGTATGGTCATAGGTCATACTACCCGTGACACCTGGCCCACTATCCGGGGCACGTGATTCATTAACTCATTGTCACCAGCCGAGATACACGAGCACAATGGTGTTTATATAGTGATGATGCAGCGTGAGACCTTTTGACCTCATGCAAAAAACATGTCGTCACACCGCCCTGACCTCGTCCAGGTGATCCGCCGCTGGTATCTGCCCCCCTCCCCTCTCCCACACACACACCTCAGGATAGGGGCCTTGGCAGGGCGCCGCCGGCTCATACCGTGTACAGCGGTCGGCTCGGCCCAGCTTCAGCAGGGCCTGGCCGGCCCGCACCCGGCTCTCTCCACTGCATGCTGATGAGAGTTGCAGAGCCGCCGGCGGACCAGCCCGGCCACCACTGCCCGCACCCAGACTCGGGACTCCAGAGCTGGAACTCCGGGCACGGGACCCAGAAAACGGGACCAGGAATACGGGACACGGAACACGGGACCCGGGACCCGGAACAAGGGACCCGGAACACGGGACGCGGAACACGGGACCCGTATCACGGAACCCGGAACACGAAACCCGGAACACAGGACCCGGAACCCGGAACCCGGAACACGGAACCCGGAACACGGAACAAGGAACACGGAACAACAAGGGACCCAGAAGAAGGAACCCGTAACAAGGGACTCGGAACATAGGACCCAGAACATGGGACCCAGAACATGGGACCGGGGAAAAGGGACCCGGAGCACGGGACCTGGTATACGGGACCTGGTACACGGGACCTGGAACACGGGACCCAAAACACGGGACCCGGATCAAGGGACCCGGAACACGGAACTCGGAACACGGGACCCAAACACGGTACCCGTAACACAGGATCTGGAATCTTGAACCCTGGACTATAATTAAAAGTGTCAGATCCGGACTCCAAACACCGCACCACGGAAAACGCAGGGCAACAAGTATGTTTGGTCTAGCGCTCACCATAGCGCTGAGCCTTCCTAGCGATTTAAATTCCAGTTTCGAGAACTCCCCTATGCATCCAGCTCTCTAACGCTCTACCTACTCGGTTCAGCTCTCGGTAGTTAGATATTATTAGTACGATACTATATTACTGATCCTCTTTCCTCGAGTGTGACTCTCCAGTTACTCCGATGTTGTAAGTTCTGAGACGCTTGACTCCGCTGCTGAGCCCTTGCCGCTTGCGTCTCTCTTCACCCTTCTCTCCATTATCTTATTTCCTTCGTCTTCATCTATTTAACCATCAGTTCTCTTTCTTTTTCTCTCGTGTGCTATCTCGAGTGATCGAGCCGGAAGGTACAGCGGTCAGCCGGCGGTCGGCCGGCCGGGCGGACGGCGCGGCGGCGCCCGGTACCGCCGGCTCAGGCGGGCGCGGCGGCGTCCTTGGCGGACTGACTAGCAGCGTATAGTCGCCGCCGGCAAGGTTCATCGCACGGCCGGCCTGCAGAGCGCGCGCCACGGCAGGGCGGCAGACCGACTGTGGGGCGGGCCGGAGACTGTAGAGGAGTGTCATTTGCGCCGAATAGGGGTGTGTCATGAGCATTGTACACCGTGTAGAGGTGTGCCATGTGTACTGTACCTACTACCTACACCATGCAGAGGTGTGTCATTTGTACTGTACACCGTGCAGAGGTGTACTCTGCCTACTACTTACACCATGCAGAGGTGTGCACTGTGTACACCGTGCAGAGGTGTGCCATGTGTATACTGTCTGGGGTTGATCCTGCAAGGGGCCATCTTCCAAAGATCCTGAAATTTGAATTTGACCCCGACTCCCTCTCCCCGCCCCTCCTTCCCCAAAAACGATCGGACGTACAGTTACAGATGGGCTAACAAGTTTTTGGAAATACGCCACTGGATTCCCCTCCCCTAAAAAACATACACAGTCCCCTCCCCTAAAAAACATACACAGTCACATCCGTCCCTGCCTAGTGCCTACTGTACACCGTTCAGAGGTGTGTTATGTGTACTGAGTTTTGTGAAATGGGTTTACAAGTAGGTACAGTCATGTGACATGAAGAAGATTTAAAGACTCCGGATACATTGTCTTTGCCGTCCCACATGAGCAGCGTGACCAGAGGAGTCAAAAATATTTTCAAATGCAAATTATAAATTTCATATTTTGACTCCTTCAGACAATGCAATGGTGTAAATAATGTTTTGACTTTTACCCGACATGAATACAAGGTACCTGGTTAATTCTAGAGGTAAATTTATTTCGTAGGGATAAAGCCAACATTTCATGGCGGTAATAGAACTAAGACCGACCGTGAAATCCAGAACATTAAAAAAGTTGTGAGTTGTGACCTGTCTCATTCTTGCAGTTCTAATGCACATCTAATACACCAAGCCTGTTCGGTTCTTCCACATCCAGCCAACCACCCCAGTGCGTTCAGGCCTATAGCACACCAAAAATAGCGCTGCGGTCAATACCTCCAGCCGCACAACCTGCATGGTTCATGGTACATTGGTACGTATGGTACCCATAGCACACGGTACACAGCACACGGTAAACGGTACCAAACAGGTAGCCAGGATTTTTATCGGGGGGGGGGGGCACGTCGGAAAAAAAAAATCATCCTCACCCATATGTTGCTGACCGGGAGTAGGGTCTGGTCGTCGGATAATTTCATTCTATCTAGTGTGAATTTATTTTGTTCAGGGGAATCCATGGCCCCCGTGCCCCCCCCCCTGGCTACGTCCCTGCACGATACACGGTACACACAATACACATAGCACACGGTACAGACGGTACAGACGGTACAGACGGTACAGACGGTACAGACGGTACAGACGGTACACGGTACACCGTACACGGCCCATTGAACCCACCTGTGGAGGCGACCTCGTCCTCTGCGGCGGTGGCGGCGGCGGACGGGGCTCGCTCGGACACCTCCAGGCCCGTGCAGACCACGTTGACGCAGCAGCCGCCGGCGATGGCCGAGCCGCGCAGTTCCGTACATTCAGAGTCGTTCCGGTATGTTCCCGAGCGGTAGTACCCTGAGGCAGGCAGTCACGAGCGGTGTAAAATGCCGGCTAGTCACGGTCTGATGAAGGCTCACGGCGATGGGCAGACGGTGTCAGGCTTACAGTGTGTGTACACTAGCGGATCCAGGGGGAGGGAGAGGGGGCAATGGCCCCCCAAACAGCCTGAAATCGGCGCAAAATTGACACATTTTGTGATATAGAAGAACATCTAAGCAACCTTTACTAAGAACAGATTGTCTTTCATTCAGTTATCAAAGCATATGCAAGTGAAATCAGATAAGTTTTCGGAATTGTGTGAGACTTTTGGGGATTCCCCCGCCCCGAGCACCCGTCCCCCCAAAAAACGCCGTTCTGGATCCGCCAGTGTATGTGACGTATGTGCCAACTAGTGCTGTTAGTAATATACACCAAACACTATGACCAGTGCCCATCTGTTATCCTATCTCCATAAGGTCTGGATCCTCATGAATCTAGCACTAAGCCGCATGTCGTTAACCCAACAAAATTAAATTGTTAAATCGAAGCAGCCTTATCTTCTGCAAGCAGTTCCAGACACTATCAAAGTAGCCCCTCAGATAGATCCCGTATCGTGGGCCCAGACAAAGGTAGCCGCGGAGTCAGGTGAACCCAGTTCGACAGGTGCCGCGAGCGACGGGCCAATATCCGGTGCTCTAGAGACTGCAGTTCGGCACACGACAATAACACCAGAGACTCTACCGATCAGCATATCGTCACCGTACGACTACGGCGGCCGGTGTGACTATACACATACACTATAGTCTATACAGTATTGAAGGGTGTACATTAGGCTGAAGTGCAGCTTACCTGGCGGACAGGCGGTCTGTGTGACTATACTGAAGTGCAGCTTACCTGGCGGACAGGCGGTCGGTGTAACTATACAGTACTGTAGGGTGTACATTAGGCTGAAGTGCAGCTTACCTGGCGGACAGGCGGTTGGTGTAACTATACAGTACTGTAGGGCGTACATTAGGCTGAAGTGCAGCTTACCTGTCGGACAGCGGTCTGAGTGACTATTACATAGCTGAAGGTTGTACATTAGACTGAAGTGCAAGCGCTTACCTGGCGACAACGCCGGTCGGTGCGTAACTATACAGTACTGTAGGTTGTACATTAGGACTGAAGGCGCACTACCTGGGCGACAGGCGCTGGTCGCGTGTGCTATATAGTAGTGCTAGGTGACATTAGACTGAAGTGCAGGCTTACCTGGCGGACAGGCGGTCGGGTTGACTATACAGTACTGTAGGTGTACATGTAGACTGAAGTGCACTTACCCTGGCGGACAGGCAGGTCTTGTGTTGAGCAACAGTACTGAAGGGTGTACATTAGGCTGAAGTGCAGCTTACCTGGCGGACAGGCGGTCGTTGTACAGTTGAACTGGCCTCCGGGGCTGCAGACACACGTCTCTTGACAGTCGTTCCGGAAAGTCCGCTCCCCGACATCGACAGTTGCGCCGCTCTCATCTTCACAGCCGACTGGAACGCACCAAACACACATGGAACACCGTTAATGACAAGCTGGCAATGCGTCAAGGCGGTGGAGATACTTCACATATGAAGTCAGAATGGCCCACAATAGTGAGATCAAAACAAATTAAATATACCATGATTCATAGAAAGAGAAGTTGAAAATAGAGGCGAGAAATTGCGAGTGCGACGAAAAATGTCCAATCACGTATAAGTTGAAGAAAGTGAGGAAGCAGCTGATATTAAAGAAAATCGTATCGACTATTGAGACGTTGGTTTAAGATCGATATACCAATGCGCAGATAAACGAAAACCGACGAGTTACCAGAAGGCGTCAAACTCGTTGGGGTTTGCACAAAGCTATTTTGTTTATGTCATTTAATTATGTGTCTGCTCTTATGTGGCGGTTGCAAATAAGTATCGAGTGCATTGTGCAAGCATATGCTTCTTAGTTGCATGAGGTTGCAGCAAACAGCTGCGGTTCACTTTTTAATAAAGTTGGATTATGCAACAGTCTTGCATGATATGTAAGCTGAACTAGAAATTAATATGCATCACAATGGCCTGCTTATTTACTTAATCGGTAAGGTGTCAGAAGTGTTGCAAGTGTATTGTACGGTACAACAGGGCCGTATATCTACCTATACAAGATCCAATTCATATTTCATGAATAACGCCACTCGTTTGCAACGTGAGAAGATGACCTATTTTCATTCACGACATTGACGAGATAATATCCAAGAGGAAATCATGAAATGGGATCTAAGTTGGTATCATTGTTAAAATCATCTTAGATTGATATGTTTGAGACGGTTCAGCTTGTCATGTTGATGAAATAACTATAAGCTGGAGTGATCAATAACATGATAATATTTATTTCTGAAATAAAAACGACGGAAATCAGCGAATCAATTTCGCGTTGTTACAGCATTTTTCAAGATTCCTGGAATCTTAAAATATTGCATCTTAAGGAATCTTGAACTTATTGTCACAACGAAAGCTTAATCCGTTAATTTCACCATTTCGCATACAAAACAAGCATTGTCATGTTATTGAGCACACCAGTTTATATATATTTAATTGTAGAATGTCCTCATTCATTTGGCGCTGAAGTGGTTCAGGGGATATGATTCATCTATATCCTGCAGCCTGTAAGGGCGAGGATAATTCCGTACATTTCCGCCGGTTATCATGGGGCATTCCATTTCCATCCAGCAGTAGCCATTGACGTGCTGGTTAACGGTACGAGTTATGAAACTCTTGATATGCGCGATTGCTCATTCTTCCTCCACTGAGCCAGCCAAGTACGGTCCGACCCAGGTCCGACCTAGTTTCACCCCTTGGTTTCACCATGGGCGGTCAGCCAGCGAGGGCGATCGTTGCTGCCAACGCCCGACTTCTCACGGTCAACCGATGTCGGATCACGACCTGCAGTGATCGACACACGCCGGAACTCGGCACACCCCCGACCGGCCGGCACGCTCGAGACAGTTATGTCGACGGGGTGCCGGTGCCGCCCTCCCCCCCCCGCCGCCCCGCCGCCCCGCCCCGGTCCACTCACGACTCCCGTCACAAAAACGAAGCCAGCGGGAAGGAGAAATTAATTGCCCAGACATGAGATCACTGTGTTGGAGACAGGAGCAGAAGCAATTGTACCACCAGATTCTAGTGATTGCAGTGTCGTCGTTGTTTTACAGAGCGGTGGTTATATTCGAAGCAGTTGGTGAAACATGTGAATACGAACGACGGTGTTCGACATGTTGAGGCAACACTACATCTTTGATGTTGCACAGGACATTCAGATAAGCGCTATTCCGTTCATCAATCGGATCACTAGGTTCAGGTCCCGAGCAGGGGTGTAGGTTCCTATTCAGAGCAGTTAGGGGGCTTCAGCTTCCCCTCCCACCAACTTTGACGAAAAAGTGGGTCGAATCCGGAAGAAATATGTATTTTGTGGATTTTGATGGTACTTTGAGCGATTTTTGTCCAGTTCAGCCCCCCCCCTAGCTTTTGGAGAAGCTACGCCCCTGGTCCCGAGCGTTATGAGTCCAACAATCGGATGCTCGCCTGTCAACTAATCATAATTCACTGAAATCGTATTTCATTGGCAGTAGGTATCACTGCTGCAATTCGACTAGATATGCCTCAAAAGCTATCCACCACTCACTTTTCCAGCAGCCGGAAAATGGCGGTCTTGCAACATGTTGTCCAGCTTCTACCTACACACTACCCCCGCAAACACGAGCCTCGCATTCTTCTCTACCCACGCTGCCACAGGACGGGTACCGCAGCTATAGCGCCGACAGCAGAACGCCATTTAACCGGTGATGTCCCATTCGGACCCGTCGAGGGTTGGGCGGGCCGTATGCCAGCTGGCATGACACAGCACGGCACGGCACGGCACGGCACGGCGCGGGAAGGCGCGGCGCGGCTCGCGACGCTCCCCACTAACCGCTCTCTGTCCAGAGTTTCCGTGTTCCAGCGGAGGAGCGTCTCGAGTCACCCGCAGGTCCGCAGCTGACCACCACTGGCCAGCACTGTCCCCGGCCGGACGGCTATACCTCCAAGACGCCACACTCATCGCCAGCTGGACCTGGAGAGACGCATGCGGCCGGCTGGGGCACATGCGGGTCAGCCGAGGTCAATGGTAAGAGCTCAGGTGCGGGCGGCGGGCTCGGCGCCGGCCCTGGCCCAGAACAGTGGAGTGTCGTCCGTCAGTCGGCCCCAGATGATACGGGGGCGAGCTGGTGTGACCTCAGACGCCCGGCCGCACCGGGTCCAGAGGGCCGAGGCCGCGCTACTGTGCTGCTACTCCCGCCCTCTAACAGCTCACTGAGACAATCGACACGAAAATAGATAACACGAATAGAACATGCTTCTATATCATGTCATCACACAACGAGAATAGAATACCTTTAGAAGGCCTTTATTCTGTAGGAGCTTGCGAGAACCACTAGTTCAAGCACGTTCGATGGATACCTTCTTTACGCTTGCTGTTTTTTTTTGTTTTTTTGTTTTTTTAAGAATTAAAACAAAGATGTAGAACTACTGTTATCTATGATTAAAGTTATCACAATCAGATGAGGAGCTTTCCACCGATAATTGAACTGCGACTCTCTAGCCTTCTGAACTTCTAACTTGGTGCACCCGACTTTCAAAAAGGATTGCAGTGGAACGTGGCAGACCAACCTTCATGACCACGCCAGACCACGCCAGACCACACCAAACCACGCCAGACCAGACCAGACCAGACCAGACCAGACCAGACCAGACCAGACCAGACCAGACCAGACCAGACCACATCGCACCACACAACGCTAGACCAGACATCCGGACCAAACCAGACCAGAGCAAATAAGCGACAGGACACCTCCTTACTCGTACCATGCTGTGCATGCTGTCCGGTCAGCAGAGGACCTCAAGACAGGGTCGCCAGTCACGTGACATACGTTACAGCTGCTGCCGTTACATCCAACAGCAGCGTGACAGACCAAAGGTGAACAGGAGCGGAAAGTCAGCGGTTTGGTGAGTCTCGGGGAAGACCCGGTCAGCACCCAGATTCGTGGCACCGTCCCGGAATCTGGCATTAGTTGCATGTCACGCCACTTCTTGTGCTCGCGCTGTGATACCTAGCTATACCAGTGCGAGTGTACTTTCCGCGCATTGGCTGACGCAGCGGAGCCTTCTTAATTCGACTCGCCCTCACGCTTATCAGTTGTAAATCATACATCTGACCATTTGCAGCGAGTAAACCGGTTTACAATCATCATGGGTGTGGCAAATGAATGCCAGCAGAGCAAATTTGCAGGGCGGACTTCAAGGTAGTCAACACTGGGAGTTTGTTTGTAATTATATGCAACGCAACAGCTAATGCTGTAGTAGGCGAGACTTAAAGATAATCGAAGCCAAGGTGAAAAACATAAATAAATAGGGTAGATTAATTTAAACATTACGCAAGGTAGCATTCCTCAGACCAGGGTGGCCGTCTTACCAAATGCTTGCCTGTATTGCCTGTATATGTAGTGACTATATGTTCGATAATAAAATGAGATCAAAATTTTTGGCTTATAGCCAGGTCTATTCACATCACGAAGTCACCTTTTCTTAACAGTGAACCTGTCAGACTCGTGTTTAGCGAACCCTTATGCATTTTGTTGTTATGATATAGCAGGATTATATACAAAGACAGTCTCTCTATTGCATATGGAAAACGTTCAACGGCGTCGCCACCTTCCGAATGTTAGGGGCGACGGAAGAACTTTTAAGTCGATTCTTTCCGTTCGTAACGCCGATAAGCCGAAGCGTAATCTTAAAGTCCGAAAATGTTTGGGGGACGCGTGCCCCTTGGGGGGACGCGTTCCCCCCGTCTCCCCGCTTCCGACGCCCATGAAAACGGTAATAAGTAATAATGAGATTATGATGTATATTAGCGTGATGCAACCAGTACCTCCCAAACATTTTTAAACAACACAAATAGTATATAGAAAGCAAAGAAGCTGCTAACTTCAGTGTAACCATTACGACAAACAGAGCCTTGACCCATTAGGGATAAGCTTGCATCACCTCGGAAATATCCATTGTGTTATATGTGACGACTGTGACGTATGTAAGGGGATAACAAGATCTGCGGCAAAGCGGCGGTAACATTAAAAAGTAAGATTTTGCTGACGTGGTAGCGTACGATAAAAAATACACTGGGCCAGTTGGAGTATAAGTATCTCGCAGTCGGGGAGGGAGCAGTATAGTTGGCAAACCATGCCCAAACCATGCCCAAACCATGCCCGCAATCAGGGTTAGAACCCCCGAGACATGACCTGTTGAGACCCATAAAAAGAAATCGACTGGCCAGCGGTGCAGGGTCAGCCTGGCATGGGCCGGCCATGTTGCAGCCTTGAGCGGTACGAATAAGATTCCTGTGCGGCGATCCTGGCTCACAGCAGGTCAGAGGTAATGTGATCTGTTCAGCTGGAGTCGCAATACCGGCAGACTGGTTGTTGATTCATTTTTTGGAAGGATTCAACCAAGATTCATTTTGGAATGTGAATGATTCAGTCACCGTTTAATTCATGGATAACCATTTTGAGAAATGAATCTTTCCAATTCAAAAAATCAAAATTGTGTAGGATTGTTATTGTTAATTGTTTTTATTAAGTCACGTTTGATTCACCATTGAAATAGCATTGCGCAGTTTGTTTGATTCAATTTAATTTAATAATGATTCATGAATAAAAAATATGTTGGTGAATCTGTTCTTCTTTGATTCAAGGGATTTTTATTGAACGATTCCAATCGATTGCATCAGAGTCGAATCAATGACCAGTCTGAATACCGGGTGATATACGATCATACGTTAAGGCGTCAAGCAACAGCCAATGCTTAGAGTTGTACTGAAAGCAAATAAAACATATATGAATAATTAAATTTACTGACGAAAATGGAACATATTGTTGGCATAATTATCACAAGTTTTGAATCTGTATTGCCACATCCGGTGTCGATTTGTATACTATTACCCCTCCCCCCCAAAAAAAAATGATTTCAAATTTTAACATTAGGCCTATGGCGTTGCATGGTAAGAATTAAGTTAAAATCTACAAAGTTAGCATAAGCCCACCCCCCCCCCCAATAATTTTCACAAATTAACACCGCTGACTGCCACGTAAATATGTAATAGATGCCGTGCGAAAGACATTATTTACTATATGCGCCCTGACTCAAGCATCTAAATACCAGCTATTAAGAGATCACATGCAGAAAACCTTGCATGCTGGCTCGGAGCACTCCACCCACTCAACTGACGAACTGTTCATAACTGCCACCGTCGCGTGTCTTCAGGCGATCCAAACAAAGAGAAAACAAAGACGTTTATGCTGCATCCGGTATACGGAGTTCTTCATGATGGAATATGATTTATACACAGAGCCCGGATGTATGAGCCATATATATATATATATATGTGTGTGTGTGTGTGTGTGTGTGTGTGTGTGTGTGTGTGTGTGTGTGTGTGTGTGTGTGTGCAAATCGTATCCATGCATGTGTTTAAGCATTTGTGAGTATATGCGAGACTAACGGATATCGAAAGAAGCAGTCGTCTGTTTTTGATTGGTGCGACACTTGATGTCACTGATTTAAAATTTGACATTTATTTTACACAAGTATGGGTTCCGCTGAGGCTCGGTTGACCTTTCACAGGTCAACCAAGGTCATTGACCTTCGATGACCTAATATAGTATTTTGACCTCCCGTGGATTTTTTAAAGAACGCTTCACAGCCAACTATGCGTTGTATATCTCTACCAACTGCAGATAAACACAACATAAACAGCCATCTATGTTGGACAAGCGAGAAAGCGTAAATATAATAGTTACATTTTCTTTCGACCTGAGGTCAAAGTTCAATAGAGACCTAGAATCTATAGAAACCCATTCCACTAACAATAATAGATCTACTGCTTTTTAGCTTTTGTATTCACGACTCCAGCTTGACTTAAATATAATGTATCTGCAACTATTTTTATGACATCAGAGTCATTGGCAATAATGGCATGATCTTAGAGGTCACATAATGAGCCAGAACCCTAAAATCGGGTACCAACGGCTCCTCCCATCACAGGCAACGCATTCCTTTTCTAATCGAAGCTCTAACTCACTAAGGACAAAACGCCCAGGGGTGTCTCACCACCCCTATCACTCTACACGCTCACGTAGGCATAACCTCTGCATTGCGGGCGAGGTTAAACCTGCGCCATGACACGCATACCTGAATCATCGCATGCCTGCTTATATCATCCACCGCTACATGAGGCATTTAAACGGACGTGCATGTTGCGAGTCTACAAATCACAGAGCTAATCCGTGTTCTGAGTGAGTCATGGCAGGCGAGGTGGTGGGAACGCTAAGCACCCCATACCGGCCTGTACGCATTCTGTAGCAGTTCGGGTCGGCCGGTTTAACTCATACAGTACAGTCCCGACAGAATGTCTGTGACGCAGCTCTGGCCTCTGCGCTAGTCGCTAAACCACTTTCCGCGCAAATATGACGCGGCCCCGAACGTGTTTCCTCGTTTCTCTCGCAGTGTGTGTTGAGTCAGAGGGTCTCGGACACGCCTAACCGAGTTCAGTCGGTTTTACTGGCCGTGCTGGGAGGTGGAAGCAGTTTCGACACGCTGATCTCCTCCGAGGTGCTGACTAGTGACTGTGGCCAGGATAGTCCCCGCTCCGGCGAGAACATCCTGGAACTTCTCAATCAAGACAGATCGCAGCTGACTTTGCTGGCATTCGTATAAAGACGAAGTCAGTGACAGAAAGGCTACGTCGCGTATATACGCAAAGTCTATACCAGCACCATTTGTGTAGATAGACTTCCTCGAAGACTACTTTCGAAGACAGTCGACAACCTTTAAACTCACTCTATAAAAACAGCCTCCATCAGATATGTATCTATCGATATCCCACAGACACGCGAGCATACACAAAATAAAAACCTCTGTTTATCGTTTTTCGCATCGTGCGCTCAAACGTTTCGCAACGGCGAATCAGTTTCCCGTCCATGTTTTCTCGTGAGTCGCGCTCCGGTGCGGGGCGGCGGCGCGTGCCCGTCTCCCGCGGGCCGCGCTCCGACGACTGTCGGTGTCGACAGCCGTGACGTCACCGTCACGGTCCGACGTCACGACACCCGTGACGGCGGCGTCACGTGACGTCACGTCAGCTGTCACGTGACCGGCAGACGCGGCCAGGCGTCACGTCACGACGCGTCACGACACAGGTCACCGAGTACGCCGTGACACGGGTCAGGAAAATGCAAACGGAGCCGGGACCGACACAGGTAACGGCAGCTCTGCGGCGGCACATTTAGCTATCATGGCCAAATGGAACGTCTGCAGGTCTATACGAGTTGGCGCAATGATGCGACAATGCTGTGGATGGATGCTTAATCGAGCGGACTTACTCCATGTGACGCCACTTGATGTTATTTTTGCGGGGCTTTTAAATACTTCGCAATGCTAGGTCAAATGGCTAGATTATTAACAAAGAACGAAAGTTATGCTGTATAAACTGCATATCGATACCTTCCACGCACGTTTGCTTTAATCGATTCACCAGCAAAAAAAGTAAAATCAAGTGGAGCCTAAAACTGGGCCACTTCAGTCTCTCTCACCGGTAAAACACATCAGTGGTCTCCCCACAACTGATGTACCACTCGTGACAGACTTTCGGCCCGTCAGCCAGATGCCGTCCACACGGAGAGCTGTGGTTACACTGCCAGACATACGGAGACCAGGTGACACTGACAGACGGTATGGAGGCCAGGTGACACTGACAGACTTGTGGGGACCAGGGACGCGGTGACAGCAGTGAAACGGGTGACGGTGGACCGCCAGGTCGGTAAAAAGTGACCACAGATGAGACAGATAGCCGGCAGTGTTTCGAGCCGGCCCTCAGCAGCAGCACCTGTCGCGCTATACTGGCGCAGACGCTGGGATAGTGGCTTAGAGAGCTACACTAGCTGAGATATGGCCGAGTGGGAGGTAGATGGGCACCGAGTCCACTCGCTGAACCATCACGTGTTTAAGAATGCAAGCAATCATCTGTTTGATAACACTGATGCAAACATGCTGTAGTCTTTCATTCGCCGCCTTTGTTCAGTCAGCACGACGGTGGCAAGGGTGTGTTGTTGACTTTGGCTTCCACCTCTATTGATAGCATGGAGATGACGTCTGACACCTAATATCGTGTGAAGCCCTAGCAATTACGTGACCTCACCGCCAGAAGAGGGGAAGTGACAGTGTCATGATAGCTTATCCAGCCAAAAATGTGAATATATATATATATATATATATATATATATCAGATAAAACGCTAACAATGTAAATACCGCCGTGTCTTTTCCTGGTTGCATCTACCGCTAAGGCTACCGGGAGCCTAAAAAACAATTGTATTAGTCACATTTTATTGTACAGATGTGACTGTTATATAGCATGTGTATTACACAAAAAAACACTATTATTGTTCACCTTTGCATAAGTGTTTTCCTTTCCCGTCTTCGGTGATAACCACACACGTCACTGCGGTGCAGTTTTAAAAGGCATATGAACTTAAGGCTGTGTCCTGACAGTCACATTCCCGGCAGGAATCCCCGGCGGGCATTTTATTCTACTGCAGTTTGGCAATGTACTCATGCATTGGCATTCCTGTTAACTCTTTGCCACGGGAATCGGTAGAAAGCCCTTTTCTACCGATTCCCCGGATTCTCGCCGGAATGTGACGGTCAGAACACAGCCTTAGTATGGCTCCTGTACGTACGTAGGTCTGACTCATAAGCATGACGTTTGTCACACAAGGCTGCACCTTGGAAGACCCGGTATATCTAGATAAAACACCACAGACAGGCCCAGGCAACGGCCCATGAACACGTGTAGGAAATGCTCCGTTGTTCAGACAGTTGCCGTGGTGGCCTTCAGTGTCATTGTTTCGTGCACAATACAGGCTGAGGTCGCCACCAGGCATTTACCGTCAGAAGTCGTCCCTGAAAACTGTGCTGATATCGGTTTGCGAGGTCTTTTTTAGATATTAAGAGTGAAAATTAAATCAAGGAAGTGAAATAGAATGTTTGTTAGTAGGATGACATACACTTGGGCAGGTAGGTACCTCCAATGAATTTGTCATCCACCTTGTATGCATATAGCTTCCCCGCAGGGACGTAGCCAAGGGGAGGGGGCACGAGGGCCATGCTCCCCATGAGCAAAATATAATTAAAAAAAAAAATAGATAGAATGAGATCATCTGATGACCCGACCCTACCCCCTCCCGGTCAGCAGCATATGGCTGAGGAGCATAATTGGATTTTTCCGACGTGCCCCCCCCCCCCCTTGATAAAAATCCTGGCTACGTGCCTGTTAACCCGCTAACAAGCAATACATCTCGTTTGATACTCGTAGAAAGAACTACGCGCCAAACTTGACGTGTGCTGTCAGACCGGTCACCCCCGGTGGGTTCCGTTTATTTTTAGTCGGGATTTCCAGTTGGTGGTCAGCTGGTCGCACACTCGCATAGCCCCGTTCCGCTCACACACTCAGTTGTGGTGACAGCAGCATTCCAGTCGAGCTCCATGGACGTCCCACGCCACACGACGCCTCCTCCGCGGCACGGACACCGACCCGGTGTCATGCAACGACCGAACTGACGCCGATACAGAAGGCGGATGTTGACGAGGGCTTTCCAAACAATCACAGTAATGTTGGGACCTATGCTATGAATTAAGCAAACATAGTAGGCAGTTGCTCATCTCGAGCTACATGACAGACAACATGACCGTTGGTTTTCGATAGGAGCCTATCCTCGATTCGATAGGTCATTTTGCATCATAACTGCTATGTTTCTGTAAAATGTATCAAATTTGCCTACACACTTTGATTATATAGCCACTGGGAATAGGACGGAAATCGGTCGGGCTCGGCCACCTGCTGACGATCACTGCCCACTGGCGTATCCAGAACGTGAGCTGCAGGCGGTTAAGGAAAAAAAATGGATTTGGCTTCCTTGTACCTTATTGAACAGTCTAAAGCAAACATGCCTTTGTAAAAGTTTTTATATTTCCTTCTACATTGGAAAATATGTCCAATTTTGCCGATTTCATGCGATATGGGGGGGGGGCTAAAGCTCCTGCCGCCCTTGGATCCGCTAGTGCTGGCGATGCTGGCATACTTAGTGTTACGAGTCGTCAGGCATACCTACTGTAGCGTAGCATGACAAAATATCGGAACAGGTTGAGTCAATATCAATGCAATGCACGATTGATGTCTGAACATTTTTCCGCATATTATCACGGAGGTATTTTTACGTGGACCACAATGGGTACTGCAAACAGCTGCTGCAATTGAACATCATTTTTGGGAGCTGCAGTTGCTGATCAATTTGTGATGATACTATCTGTGAAATTCCTTGTCAAAAATATCGGTTCAGTTCCCAGAACCCAGAAACCCGAGCTATCAATGATTGGTTGAGCAGGTCATCGTCACTCAGCAGTTCACGCAGCTTCTCGACAGGAAAGAACAATAGTGAGCTATGTCCCCATCTTCAGAAGCTGTGGCCTTCAGTTGAGAACGTTTGAAGAATCACGTCATCGCCTGTTGAGAGCTAGTCAGGTGGAACTGAGCATACTAGCATGTCGCTCCCAGTTCGGTTAGAGACAACCAGACCCTCCGACGTCAGCGCCTGGTCTTCTGCCTGATTCACTAACCTAACCATGGTGTTACGTAAGCTTTCCAAATATTTTGCTCCATTGCTAATACCAAACAATTAGATATGTCCTTGAACTAAGGGTCAAACAATCTCAGTCATGTCCCCCGTTCACATCCACTCCCTATGGCCCCGACTTCCTCGCCCTATACACGGTTCCAGTCCCGTCCCTTCACGGTTTCCAGTCCCTGTCCCTTCTACTCGGCCTCGACATTCCTCCCTCCCTATTCCACGGCCCGCTCCGTCCCTTCACTGGCTCCTCATTCCCGTTCCCTTCACCGGTCCAGTCCCGTCAACCTTCCACGGCCCGCTCCCCGTCCTTCACGTGCTCCAAAGTCCCCGTTCCCTTCACGGCCCGCTCCGTTCCCTTCACCGCGTCCATGTCCCGTTTACCCTTACACCGGCTCGGCCTCCCGTCCCTTTCCACGCCGCGCTCCCGTACTCCTTTCTCCGTCCTAAAGTCCCGTCCCTCTCCATCGGCTCCAGTCCCGTCCCTTCACGGCCGCTTCCCGTCCCTTCACCGTCCAGTCCCTCCTTCACGTGGCCCCGTCTCCCGTCCCTTCACGTGGTCCAGTCCGTTCCCTCACGGCCCGCTTCCCAGTTCCCTACCGGCCCGCTCCCGTCCCTCACTCGCGGTCCACTCCCAGTTCCCTTCACGGTCCATTCCCGCTCCCTTCTCACGGCCCCGCTCCCGTCCTTCACGTCCAGTTCCCGTTTCCCTTCACGGCCCGCCTCCCGTCCCTTCACGTCCAGGTCCCGTCCCTTCACGGCCCGCTCCCTGTCCCTCTTCCACCCGGTCCAGTCCCCGTCCCTCACGGCCGCTCCCGTCCCTCACGGTCCAGTCCCGTCCCTTCACGGCCCGCTCCCGTCCTCACGTCCAGTCCCGTCCCACGGTCCAGTCCCGTCCCTTCACGGCCCGCTCCCGTCCTTCACGGGTCCAGTCCCGTCCCTTATCAGGTTCCAGTCCCGTCTTCCTTTCACGGCCCGCTCCCTCCTTCACCGGCCCGCTCGCCGTTCCCTTCACTGGTCCAGTCCCGTCCCTTCACGGCCCGCTCCCGTTCCCTTCACGCGTCCAGGTCCCGTCCCTTCACGGTCAGTCCCGTCCCTTCCACGCGTCCAGTCCCGTCCCTTTCACGGCCGCTCTCGCGTCCTAGTCCAGTCCCGTCCCTTCACGGTCCAGTCCCCGTCCTAATCACGCCCGCTTCCGTCCCTTCACGGTCCAGTCCCGTCCCTCACGGTCCAGTTCCCGTTCCCTTCACGCGCGCTTCCGTCCCTTCAACGCCTAGTCCCGTCCCTCACGCTCAGTCCCGTCCCTTCATGCGGCCCGCTCCCGTCCCTTTCACGGCCCGCTCCCGTCCATTCACGCGTCCAGTCCCGTCCCTACACGGATCCAGTCCCGTCCCTTTCACGAGTTCCAGTCCGTCCCTTTCACGGTCCAGTCCCGTCCCTACGGCCCGCTTTCCCGTCCCTTCACGGTCCAGTCCGTCCCTTCACGTCCAGAATCCGCGTCCCTTTCACGGTCCAGTTCCCGTCCCTTCACGGTGTCCAGTCCCGTCCCTTCACGGCCCCCGCTTCCGGTCCCTTCACGCCGTCCAGTCCCGTCCCTTTCACGGCCCGCTTCCCGTCCCTTTCACGTCCAGTCCCGTCCCTTCACGTCAGTCCGTCCCTTCCACGGCCCGCTCCCGTCCCTTCACGGCCGCTTCCCGTCCCTTCACTGTCCAGTCCCGTCCCTTCACCCGGTCCGTCCGTGCCCTTCACGGTCCAGTCCGTTTTCCCTTCACGGTCCCAGTCCCGTCCCTTCACGGCCCGCTCCCGTCCCTTCACGCGTCCAGTCCCGTCCCTTCACGGTCCAGTTCCCTTCCCTTCAACGGTCCCAGTCCCGTCCCTTCATCGGTCCAGTGCCGTCCCTATCACGTCGCCCGCCTCCCGTTCCCTTCACTGGTTCCAGTCCCTGTCCCTTCACGGTCCAGTCCCCGTCCCTTACACGGCTCCAGTCCCGTCCCTTCACGGTCCAGTCCCGTCCCTTCACGGCCCGCTTCCCGTCCCTTCACGGTCCAGTCCCGTCCCTTCACGGTCCAGTCCCGTCCTAGCGCCGAGCGGATAGGGGTACCGCGTGTTATAAAGATCTGACTGGTCCACGCAGATAGAGATCAGGGGACGGCCACCGGCATGTGGATTTAGGGGTCTGATCTGTGACGAGAGAAGAGTCTGCTGTATGCAGCGCGACCCAGAGCACTTTTCTACAACCGTGGTAATACCAAAAAAAAAAAACTCGGGCCGCGAAAGTACGTCAATCTTCTTTGGAATTAGCCCACAGCAAGAACGCATGGAGATCCTCGATTTGCTCGTGTCCTCCTCTTCCATGACAGTGGACTCCTCCACCCAGATCCTCCCGGTCCAGTGGCCCATCCGCCCACTCCCTCTCCCGTTGAGGAGTGATCTGGCGCAGGGCAGGATCCCTAGTCTTCTGTGCCGGTGACCCCGGGGGTCAAGGTCCCTTGGGTGAGCCGCTTGAAACAGTTGTCCGGCCCCATATAATAAAACCCTCGGAACAGGGTGAGACGATCCCAGCGCCATGATCCCAAAGAGGATAGCGGTGTTTGGTCACAAAATCCGAATTCTAACTCCGTTGACCCCATCCCCCCCCACACACACACACACAGGTCGCCCCCCCCCCCCCACACACACACAGGTCGCCGCGAGGCACGGACTGACCTTTGACGCAGTCGTTGGAGCCGGCCTGGAAGCTGTAGCCAGGTGGGCAGCTGCAGACGGGCCGGTGGTTCCTCGTGCGACATACGCCGTTCTTCAGCGAGCTGTTACACGGATCGAGGATGGTGCACGGGTCGAAGCACACGCCGCCCAAACAGAACCGGTCGCTGGCGCACTCGCCATCACTGCGGCACTTTTTCTCGTCTGAAAAACAGACAGGAGGAATCTCGTTTAGCTCGGACGTGTTGAGGTGCATTGACACTGCATGTGAGAAGCTGGTGAACGTGCTGTTCAAGGCGTGTATAACTCATAAGTCATGAGTGATAAGTATAAGTAAAGATAAGAATGAGACGTCGCATATAATGGTGGATATCTCATACATAATATTCAACTTAAAGGGAAATATTAACCTTCGATCAATTTGTCTGCATTATCTTATCCAACATGTATGGTATTAAATTAATCTAGTCTTAACTTAAAAGAAAAGTCGCAACTTTTATGTTTCGAAAATTGTTATTTGGGGGAAAAAAAGTACATATATTGCTTTCGGAGTTCATGATCGGTATTTTACCTCCACTATGTGAAGCGCGACGACGCCT
The DNA here is from genome assembly GCA_014673585.1 of Semibalanus balanoides. NCBI lineage: Eukaryota > Metazoa > Arthropoda > Thecostraca > Balanomorpha > Balanidae > Semibalanus > Semibalanus balanoides. The sequence continues at coordinate 80,504 of VOPJ01005494.1, forward strand.
TTGTTTAATTATCTTCAACGTTGAATGCCCCTCGTTGAATTACCTCTTCCACAATCGCATTACACTAAAATAATGTCGTATAAAGGGACCAACTTCATCACCGAATTGCATCACGATTTTTTAAGTCGTATTATTGATAACGGGGAGAACGGTTCAGATAAATGCTTCATACGTGTATTTTATATGGTATGAATACCTGTACCTGGTTATGATGAAAATTAATGAGAAAACATCCATTCACAGACCAACTATTGACCCACTTATATATAGTGTCTGTGATCCATTCTATATAATTAGTACGAGGAAACACTTAATAGGTCGCCATCCGGAAGCAAACCCTAATTGCCGAATTCCAATGCACTTTGGCAAGATGCTTGTTGATTGTCAAAAAATTGACAATTCTCAAAAGCCCAAATGATATTAGTGCAGGAAACATTTATTATGCAGTAATGATAAAACAACATGTGTATGGAGGTGCTTAATTTTAGCTCGGACAGTGAATGCTTTACCGAGTATCTACTGGCTGAAGTACCGGCCGTTATAAGCATGAACGCTGTCAACTGAACTTGAAATAAACTTTGGCTATGGAAATTTTTTGCAAAATGTGATTGGATTACTTCTAAGTAGTCGCTTCTTCCCATTGCAAAATGCTTATTCCGATTTTGTGAAAAAAAGGATCATTATTGTCCCTCTTATAAAGCATGGATCATTACAGCGACTAACGACCATGGTACATCAACAATGTCAACTTGCATCAATTTGAAGACAGCTATGCACAGGCCTTTCTGTGGCTCCTGCACACCGATTCTACCTTTCTGTGGCTCCTGCACACCGATTCTACACTCTTTCTTTGCCACAGCTTTCTCCCGTCCGACCCTGCCCTCCCCATCATAACTTTCGCTGCAGATCTCTCGCCGTCCGGTTTGTAAACATCAGCTGTATCTGCAAATCGGACCGGTGACGTCACGGAACCAATCAGCTTCCGACCACCACAGATCGCCGCGGAACAATGGCCTGTGCTCCTCACTGCGCCACCGTAACACTTCGATCCCACTCAGGGCTGATGGGCCGGAAGATGCTGACCCACAACACTCCTGCGAGGCCGCACGGATGGTGATGCTAGCACCTTGGGATTGTATCATGGACGCTACAGAGCCCGAACATACTGGCTGCGTTATGTATCAAAACACAGCATTCGGACACGCCTGGAGCGGATTGAGTTTCACATGACGTCATCGGAACCACATGGCGTCACCACCTGACGCAGCGGTGACAGAGAGTCGGTACCGATCCATTGATCTGCGGCACAGCGGATCTGTCACCTGGCAGCGGTGACAGAGAGTCGGTACCGATCCATTGATCTGCGGCACAGCGGATCTGTCACCTGGCAGCGGTGACAGAGAGTCGGTACCGATCCATTGATCTGCGGCACAGCAGATCTGTCACCTGGCAGCGGTGCGTGTTAAGTGTCATCAGTTTCACCACCCAGCACAGCGATTAGTGTCAGATGACATTGGTTTTGGCAGTGACGTTGATAAATGGTTAGACAGCCGAAAGTGCTAAAGAACTAAGAAGCGACAGGCTTCGGTGCCCGATGGCGATATTTTAAACGTACATTTACATCACTACTTAAATCTGAGCATATCTGTTGATTTATTTAGAGTACACATCCATTACACACGGGGCCTTTTCAGTTCGAGGTGAAACATATAATAAAATACATACGATTCGAGTGCGTATCGTCCAACATTAAGATGCCAACAGAAACGAGACGTGAGAGGAACGATGTAAATGTGTTAATTGTATTCAAATCAAAGTCGTGTGAAAAGTGTATCTTCTTAACCAAAACTCCGCGACATGTAAACATTTTTCATTTCCAAATTGGATTAGCAGCCAGAAATCCATTCACAACCACGAACTAATCTCTTGAAGCCCTGTCGTTTTTTAGATGCTGGCTACCGTAGAAGGCCTCGCACCACTGGTCAGTTCCCAGCCGCTGGACAGCGACTCTGTGTTGAGACCAAACACTGTGCTGACCACAGGTGCAGCTGAACCGGGCCTTTTCTCGGCACAGGGCCGGCTGCTGCAGACAACAATAGGTCACCACACGGCGATCCCCTTCACCGCCCCACGGCCGTCCAGTTCTGTCACCGCAGCATCTCCCGCCGTGTCACCGAGTTCTGGCCAGAATCGCGTCACCCGGCACTAGCTGGCGGAGACAAGACGACCAAAAATGGTTTGGGGAGGAGTTGATCACAAGGAGTCCGGCACAAAAAAAATGATTGATTTTCCTTGTGCACTGAGAACATGTTTAAAATCACCTCGTCTTTGTAAGCAAATTGTTAAGTTTTCGTTTAAATCAGGAAATGTGTTAACGTTCGGCTGATTTCACTCGTCATGGTGCCCTCCCCTGGATGCACCCCTGTCCGACGGCTACCCTTCCTGCTCCTGGAGCACCCCTGTCCCACGGCTCCCATTCCTCTCCGGGATGCGCCCCTGTTCCGGGACGGCTCCTTCCTGCCTGGATGCGCCCCTGTCCGGCACGACTCCCCTTCCACCCCTGGATGCGCCCCTGTCCGGGACCGCTACCCTTGCGGAGCCGACATACCTCGCATGCCACCCCATCCTCGCTTTATCGGAGAGTGGCGTTACAAACGCGGAAAACCCGGCCTCCTGTGACACCATTCTGCGACTGAATCTGTGTGAGTCATCCTGGGACGCACGAGACGCCGTCAAAGTCCTGCAGTGGACGGGCGACCAACGCCGCGCTTCCGACCGTATATGCAAGGGATGCGTTCTGATTTCGTCTGCAGGACACAATGGCTAGGATGTGTGCAACGGACTCAGACTGCCCGGTCAATTTCCTGTCACTATGCAGCAGTGCAGCTGCCACCACCGCCACCGCCGCCGACACCGGAAATGAACCGTTTCCGGTCGCTGGTTTGCCTCCTTGACGGTGACCACCCTACGTCGCCTGTGTGTCGCAGACCGTGTGATGTCACCTGTGACCGTCCTTCTAACGATCTCCGCTAGCGGACAAGCCAACAGTGGTCAGTAATGGGCAGGCGGTGGACGGCCAGTGGCCGACAGTGGAATAAAAGTGGAATGACAGTGTACCGACAGTGGACCGGTAACAGTGGAGCAGCATCGAACCAACATTGGCCCCACAGTGAACAAAACTGTAGACAGAATGTAAATAAGTTGGCACAGTGTCATTTATATTGGCAATGTGTATTGACACTCCCCACGTGGCAGGTGAGGGGGCGATGGCAGACGAGACTAAACATTTAAACACTTCGCTCCCCCCCCCCACTCTGGTGCCGATAGGGTCCCGCCGCGGCATGTCTGCACTGCGTCACGATGGCAGCAGCTGGGAGGAGGTGGGAACGCTGACCCGCTGAGGAAGAGGGGGAAGATGCTGACTGCTGACTGCTGACTGCTGACTGCTGACTGCTGACTGCTGACTGCTGACTGCATAGCGTGGCCTTCATGGTCAGGGCCGGGGTGCGAGGCAGTCATGGTCCGGTGATGAAGAGAACGTAATCGACCCGACCAACGCCATGGGCAGCGGAGAGAAGAAGAAACTTTGCGACATCAAAGCTGGCCACATCGGAAGGAGCGCTATATAGCTTTTGCTCGCACATCGCAAACCACATTGACTTAAGTCTGAAGGAGCCGACCAGGTGCCGACTAGAAATTACCTGTAGGCAGGGGCAGTGGCGTATTTAGAAATCCGCCAGGGGGCCAAGCCCTCAAGGGCGCCAAAACCACATCATGAAGGCGCCGCGTCAGCGAAAAAAAGCTGAGCAGGGAGGGTATGCTCGATAAATTTCCGAGGGCGCTATGGATTTACCAATTTGATACTTGTTCCCTCCCAAAATATGCTTAAGACGCCCTCCGATCCAATTTAACCTCGGAAGCGCTCTCCCAAATATCCTGAAAGCGGGCCTACGATACATCTTCCGAGGGCGCCTCTCAATAGCTCGAGGAGACACCTGTGAGACCGGAGGCGCCCGCCGACCTCACACTCAGCGAACAACGCCTTGGAGGATATTTAGGAGGCGCCCTCGGCTCGATAATATGTATCTGAGGGTGATTTGCTATGTGAGAAGGGCCTTCAGAAGGGTGGAATCCGCATCTTAGGTGCTTGGAGGATGTAGGGAAGGCGTCTTCAGAATGTGTATCGGAGGCCGCTTCATACCCTTCTCTATAATGCATCGGAGAACACACCAGTACGTGATACGAGACGCTTTGAAGGTATTGGAGCGGCGCCATCGGAGACCGCACGGAGGGCGTTTTTAAGCTTGCAGAGTGTATAATTTTGGGGAGAGCGTTTTCAAAGGTCATGGGGCGCTTTGGGAGGTATGTAAGGAGGCGCTTCATGTAGTTATCGGATGGCAACCTTGGATGTGTATGGGAGGGCGCCTTGGCGTAGTTGAGGCGCCTTCAAAGTTTATCTAAAGGCGCCTGTAAAGACGATGTGGAAGCGTAAGAGGGTATTTAAAGTGCCTTGGAGCTATTTTGGGAGCAGCGCCTTGAAAGCATTTGGGAGGCGCTGTTGAAGGAATCGGGAGGGCACCTCAGTGTAACCGGAGCGGCCACATTCAGTGAAACGCGCTTCATATTCAGCCGAGCGCGCCTCACATTCCAGCGATGGCGCGCTTCGGGCCCTTTACTGAATAGTGAGGCCATTTCATGAAACGAAGTGCGCCTTCGGCGCTTCAGTGCATGAGGCGCCTCGGTCATGAGCGCCTTCGGCGCCCAAGGGGGGGCATGTGCGGTGACCCCCCCGTAAATTACGCCCCTGGGCAGGAGTGAGCCAGGGGAAAGGGGCACGTGCCCCCCCCCCCATTGGGCCGACTTTTACACTACCAAATTATTGGCGACGTCCCTGTTTACGACTTTTTAGGGGCCGGCTGCAAGATAAAGTGGCCTAATTCCGGAGATATGTTTTTGCGCCATTTTTCGGTGGGGGGGTCCTTTGCCGAGGATACCCCTGGTGATGCCGTGCCCTTTCCCCCTTGTCGGAGGTCTGGCTGCACCTCTGCCAGTAGGTGCATGTGAACCCGGAAAATGCATGGAAATTGAATGTGAAAGTTGCACAAGCCACTTAAGCGTCAACGGGTTCGTACCCCATGGCATCCTTCAGAGTCGCACACCTTATGGCTGTGACCAGAAGCAAAATTGCATATATGTCACAACTAAGCACACAAAATGCGTAAGATAACTATTAGAGCCAGCCGTCGTCTGTTATTAACAACACCTCGTTTAGACCACTCACGACACCGGTTGTTGTATACACCCTCATCAGTGTGCAAATGACCCATCCTTACAGGCCGTTGTGGCTTTACAAGGAAGTACGCCACACCGCCGCCAGTGGCGTTCGCTTCCGGCCCCTGCACCAACAGAGCTCAGGCAGCAGACGTCAGCCAGTCAGGCTCTGTTGATACAGACCACATCGCCTGCAGCACCCACGCTAACCAACTCACGGCATACACGGCACCTAATGCAGGCAAACTCAGCTGCTATAAAGGCTGAGTTACGCGACGGTGCGGCAAAGTACAAACATGTTCCCAGCCAGGGCCAGGACTACCGAGCTGGTGTGATGCTGATGCAGGAGTAGTGATGGGGAGGGCTAAATAAAAGGCTGATCATGAGGAAATATCGAGGAGTGGAACTGTTCGTTAGAACATCGACACTTCTTGGGAGATTTTACAATTAAAATGTCACATGACTGTGATCACTGTGAAAAGTCACATGTGACAGTGACGAGTCGTGTCTGGCCGCGGGTCCTCAGGACATCGCAGCCTCAACAGACAACACCCGAACCCTGTAGGCTGTACCAGCGGGGATGGTGAGCACCAGAGTCAGACAAGACTTTTCTATCCGGCACCATAGCATCATTCCACGAGTGATTGTCAGACAGTGACCGTACTACAGCCCTCAGCTGACACACGGCCGCCGCAATCTCTGCACATGCTGCAGACTTTCTACGGCGGCAGTCCCGTGAGAGAGCGCGATATACTGAGCCGCGTCTGCAGCAGGATTACCAGACGGGCTGCAGTGCCGCGCGCGCTGGAAAGGACAGCTGCGCACTGCTCAGCGCTCCTCTGCACAGCTGGTGGCCAGCTGCAGGTCGGTTTCGTCACCGTGTGATGTTAGGGGAGGGGGAGGGTGGGGGTAATGGGCACGGGAGCGACTGCGGATCATTGAAGCTGATTGGCTGAAGTCATACTCCGCGTCAGCGCTGTAGTGTTGTTGTAAAGTTTAGCCGGCTTTCTCCGCCTAAATGGTACGTCAGCGTTTGTAGTGTGGCGTTGGGAGCCTATAAAGTGCCGACGCTGTGGACTTCTGGTGCGTTAGTTACCCACATGACTTCCGTGACACATTATGCGAGCCTGATACGGCACGTCAAACGAAGTGCATGCGTCATAAAACCATGATAGGGTGGAATGAATGATTCCAATTAAAATTAACGAGTATCGAATTCGCCGTAATTGAGCCCGGAAAGTCATAAAGTGAGAGGGCAAGGCAGGCAGCGCCATTCGAATTGCTAACCTCTCATAAAACTGTGACTGAAAAAATAAGAAAAACAGCAAAAGCGAATATAACCTTACCTATATAAGCATCAACATCTATCTCTACGCGCAAACATTGCGCGGAATTAAAATAGGAACAACAAACAGCGAATCGAGTTATCACTATCAGCACACTGCACAGCGCTGTCACAGAGGAAAACAGACAACACTACGCCCACACCCCCTGAATGACATTGACCAGCTGTAAGCCTGCCCAAATCCATCTGGCTGGCATGTTCCCACACCGGTTTTACGAGTCGGGGGCTGGCTGCCGGCTGAATGTTGATGCCGGCCGGCATTGTCGCGCTCACTGAAGGTCAGAGGCGGCCCGCTGAGCTCAGCAGTCAGCAGTCAGCGCAACCAAGGGCGGCGCCATAGGGGACGAGGGGGCGGCCCGCTGAGCTCAGCCACGTCAGGCGCAACCAAGGTGGCGCCCATAGGGGACGAGGGGGCGGCCGCTGGGCTCAGCAGTCAGCAGTCAGCGCAACCAACCGGGCGCGCTATCAGCGGGAGAGGGGGCGGCCCGCTGGGGTCAAGCAGTCAGCAGTCAGCGCAACCAACGGCGGCGCCATAGGGGCGAGGGCGGCCCGCTGAGTGCTCAGCCAGTCAGCAGTAGCGCAACCAAGGGCGGGCCATTAGGGGACGAGGGGGCGGCCCGTGGGCTCAGCAGTCAGCAGTCAGCGCAACCAAGGCGGCGCCATAGGGGACGAGGGGGCGCCCGGCTGAGCCTCAGCAGTCAGCGCAAACCAAGGGCGGCGCCATAGGGGACGATGGGGGCGGCCGCTGGCTCAGCAGTCAGCGCAACCAAGGCGGCGCCATAGGGGCGAGGGGCGGGCCCCGCTGAGCTCAGCAGTAGCACAACAAGGGTGCGCCCATAGGGGACGAGGGGGCGGCCCGCTGAGCTCAGCAGTCAGCACAACCAAGGGCGGCGCATAGGGGACGAGGGGGCGGCCCGCTGAGCTCAGCAGTCAGCACAACCAAGGGCGGCGCCATAGGGGACGAGGGGGCGGCCGCTGAGTCAGCAGTCAGCACAAACAAGGGCGGCGCCTTAGGGACGAGGGGGCGGCCCGCTTGAGCTCAGCAGTCAGCACAACCAAGGCGGCGCCATAGGGACGAGGGGGGGGGCGGGCTGGAGGAACGCGGTCCGCAGCATGTCTGTTTAGCATTAATGTAAAGGGACGTTGCATAGAAATAATCTACTTCAAAATGGTTTCGTCACCCTCTACTTTCGGAAGATAGCGACGCTCTTGAGCACAACATATAGACGAGGGGTCGAAAGAGAGGGATTGGGAAGCAGAGAGGAGGAAGAAGATGATGAGGGGGTACAGAATAAGTGCCTTTGCGCTGACCAGCTGCACTCTACGGAGAATGACTGACATTAGGTCGGCTTGTTCATGACGTCATCCCGGGGTTGTCGGCAAGTTTATGGTAAGTGCTGGCGGCATAGTGCAGCTCGCTCGATTGGCTGGCACCGGCTGGCGACTTCTGCTCGACCTAGAGAAGGTTTGTTTTTCCTTCAGCTCGACCTATATGAGAGGCTTGCTGGTGCAGAGAGACGCGACCTGGCCTGACTCGCTGCAACACGGGAGTGAACTGGGTCGACCAGCTGGCTCCGTGCAGACCAGAATTGGCCAACTGCCCGCCGGACTGCAGGGGGCGTGGGTGGCCCACACGCGGGGATCAGTCACCGCGGAGACGCTCACCCATTAGAGCTCCATCCGGCCACATGGCACAGGCAGCATGCAAGGTCACACGCCATGAGAAGACGCTCCCAAATGTAAGCACGATGAATATATAGCATCAACAACATTACCGAGGACTCCAGCGAAGCGATATGTAAATGCATCGGTCATGCATTTGTTTATTTGAGTCGCACTGCACATATGTTGACTGGGGGGACTGGGGGGAGGGGTGGGGGGGGGGTAGCCGACCTGGATCGAACACGAGATAGACCGTACAGGGAGCGGAGAGACGGTGGCCACCGCCGCCGGTCGTGTCTCGACCGTGTTACGTGCCTGTCGTGGCGCGACGGAGCGCCCACGGTGGGTGCCCGGCTGCATCGCCACCGCCACCGCCGCCGCCGGTTTGTGTCGTAATGCAGCGCGGTGCCGCCACGGCGCGCGCCCGTGACCGTGTAGACTAGAGAGCGTCACTGGCCGCTGGGCATGCCCGGTCAGGGAATGCTGCCGGAAACGGCGTGAATTTCGCGGTATGGTCGGCGGCGGGCGGCGATATAGCGATGGTCGGCAGTGGTCGGCGATGGTCGGATCGGTGGGCAGAACGGTCCTGCTCGGCGGCGGAGAAAGTGAAGGAGCAGCTCTCCGTGTCATATCAGCGCCATCACGGCTCAGACCGGCCTACGGGCTGCAGAAGGAGCCACGGTGTGCGCAGCTGTCTGACATTAAGTAGGTCTATCGGCCAGCACTGTGAAGATAGACCGCCGCATTATGGGCCGGTTTGCATGCAAATAGAACGGTGGTTTAATCACGCCTTCGATGCAGGAGAAGACCGTTTGCTTTGGTTTTTGCAACACTTTTGCAATTTGCACTGCTTAAATAAGGAAAAATTATCGAGCCAATATTGACACACAAAAACAGCTTAATATAAATCCCGTGGACTTTGCTCTTATACCCAGAAGCAAAGCTTAATTAAAAAAGATATAGCAAGGGAAACACCTGCCGTCATAAGCAAAACAACATCAAGCAGGCAGCGGTATCTACCTGTACTTCTTTCGGATAACGCTATCGGTAACCGCTGAATCACAAAAGCCAGCGCTGAAAATAGACCAACAAGGCTCATAACCGATTCCCAACAGCCCTCTGTTCAACCTTCATAGGGTGGCCTTCATGGCCCGCCCACTGCACCTCCTTATGGAGGACCTGCCGACGGGTTATGTTTGCCGCTCCTGTTCCGGTTTCCCTGCTCCACTCCCCCACCCCCTCTGCCAGCTCCACTCCTTCTGCCAGCTCCACTCCCTCTGCCAGCTCCACTCCTTCTGCCTCCTTTACTCCCTCTGCCTGCTCCACTCCCTCTGCCTCCTCCACTCCCTCTGCCTGCTCCACTCCCTATGCCTCCTCCACTCCCTCTGCCTGCTCCACTCCCTCTGCCAGATCCACTCCCTCTGCCAGCTCCATTCCCTCTGCCTCCTTTACTCCCTCTGCCAGATCCACTCCCTCTGCCTGCTCCAATCCCTCTACCAGCTCCACTCCCTCTGCCAGCTCCACTCACTCTGCCAGCTTACTCCTCTGCCAGCTCCCACTTGCCTTGCCAGCTCCAAATCCCTCTGCCAGATCCACTGCCTTCTGCCGCTCACTCCCTCTGCAGATCCACTCCTCTGCCAGCATCCACTCCTCTGCCTCCTTTTACTCCCTGCGCCAGGCTCCAACTCCTTGCCTCCTTTACTCCTCTGCCAGCTTCCACTCCCTCTGCCCTCCTTTACTCCCTCTGCCGCTTCCACTCCCCTGCCTCTCACTCCTCTGCCTGCTAATCCTCTGCCAGATCCACTCTCTGCCAGCTCCATCCTCTGCCTTCCTCCACTCCTCTGCCTGCTCCACTCCCTGCCTCCTCACTCCCTCTTGCCAGATCCACTCCTCTGCCAGCTCCACCCTCTGCAGATCCACTCCCTCTGCCAGCTCACTCCCTCTGCCTCCTCCATCTCTGCCAGCTCCACTCCCTCTGCCTCCCCACTTCCTCTGCCAGCTCCACTCCCTCTTGCCTCCTCCACTCCCTCTGCCTGCTCCACTCCTCTTGGCCTTCCTCCACTCCTCTGCCAGATCCACTCCTCTGCCAGCTCCAACTCCTCGTGCTGCTCCACTCCCTCGTGCCAGCTCCACTCCCTCTGCAGCTTCCACTCCCTCTGCCCCCTTCTTCTCCTTCTGGCCAGCTCCACTCCCTCTGCCAGCTCCACTCCCTCTGCCTCCTCTTCTCCCTCTGCCAGCTCCACTCCCTTGCCAAGCTCACTCTCTGCCAGCTCCACTCCCTCTGCCAGCTCCACTCCCTCTGCCTCCTCTTCTCCCTCTGCCCACCCCACTCCCTCTGTGCATACGCTTCCACTTTCTCTCCCTATCACATACCTACATACACAGCGGGAACTGGAGAGCTCCACCCGAGAGAACACGCACTCCATTACATAAACAACAACCCGCTTTGACACATCTGCAGCGTTCACTCGCATTCTCGAGGTGCGGGTCACTCTCATGATGAATGCTGAGGAAACTAGGGAATGGATACACACGCAAAACATTTAACTGAAAGAGCACCAGGCATTTGCTGCACGCCCGGCCTACCCAGCTCTGCGCTTGGTATCGAAGTACCGATATCAACTATCAGCTGCAGTCAACTGAAGCCAACTGCAGGTCTGCTTTTGGCATCGGTCGCACCCGACTTAATGAAGATTACGCGGCTCACCATGGGGTCGACTCTAAGACAGTGACGACACGGTACAGCACGGCATGGCACGGCACGGCACGGCACGGCACGGCACGGCACGGCACGGCACGGCACGGCACGGCACGACACGGCACAGCACAATACGGAACGGCACGGCACGGCACCACACGGCACGGGACGGCACGGCACCACACGGCACCACACGGCACGACACGGCACGACACGGCACGGCACCACACGGGACGACACGGCACAGCACAATACGGAACGGCACGGCACGGCACCACACGGTATGGCACCACACGGCACGGGACCACACGGCACGGCACGGCACGGCAAGCTTGTTAACCGGACCGTCGCGTCCGCCACGGCCGCCGACTGGCTGCGCCGGCGGTCCCTAAACAAAACAATAAACAGGCTGCAATGCTGCATGACACGGCCGCGGCTGCCGGGCCTGGTGGGCCCTGCCGTGACGTGCCCTGCCGTGACGTGCGACATATGTACTAGCCTGAGAAGCACAGGCAAGTGGAGGTGTTAGGAAGAGGTAAGGGCGTTGCTACCTTCCAAAAATTGGGGGGATGGAGACACTTTGAAGTCGATTATTTCCAGACATGTGCCAAGGCCAAAATATAGGATCCAAGATCCACAAGATCCCACGACAAACTGGTTTTTTCAGGAACCAGGATCCACAGGATCCCACGATTTTCTTCTCCCCCAGAATCCAAGATTCATAGGATCCCGCGAAAAATAATCCTGCAGGATCCAGGATCCAACAAGATCCCAGATCTTGGATCCTAGGTATCCTGCAGATCCTGTATATTTTTTATATTGGCCATGTCTAGTCACCACATGTAAGTCTCACACCATTGACATTGAGTGTGGGAGTTTTACAATTTTAAACATGAAATACATGCATTATTATATTTTAGCACCACGAAAAGCGAAATACGCTTATCAAGATCCACAAGATCCCACGACAATCTGATTTTCCACGATGCAGGATCCACAGGATCCCAAGTCAAAGCAATTCTCCAGGATCCAGGATCCACTGGATCCAACGACAAAATAATTGTAATGATCCAAGATCCACAGAATCCAATGACAAAATGATCTTAAATGATCCAGGATCCAACAAGATCCCGGATCTTGGATCCTAGGGATCCTGGATCTTGGATCTTGTTTGGGATCTTGACCCATGTCTGATTATTTCCATGCAACGCCCAAAGGCGTAATGTTAAATCCTGAAGAAAATATTTGGAGGGACGCCGCGTCGCGTGCCCCTTGGGGAGACGCGTCCCCCGCGCTTCCGACGTCCATGGGAAGAGGTGTGGCATGGCACCGCTGACATCACATAGGTGTAACATCACAGCCGGCAGGAGTGATGCCAGCCAGGATGGTGCATCGCTAAAATAGCACCTATGACGTCACTGAGAGTGGCGTCACGACCGACTATCGAGCAGCCCAGTGACGTCAGAGAACGGTGTGTATAAAGTGAGTTTCGTTGTCGGTCGACCTGGGGAAGAAATAATATTATTTGCACAATGCACATATGTGCACGTGCACGATCACATGTTATGTGACCGGTAGACGTAGGTACTCATGGCATCAGGGCACGCGCTAATAAAATAAATGTGCTTTTCGGGAACATCAAGCATTTAGCAAGCATTGTCATGTCATTGCCAGGCCCAGCTTTCGCCCACACTTTCAGAAAGCACCAGCGCGTGAAGGGTGAGCTATCATTTTCGATGACCTGACATGACGTCGCAGCAGATTTCACGCTGACGTTAACCCGGTCTTCCAGTCCAGCTGCGGTTTCCGGAGCTCACTGCCACGGTTTCCGTTCCGTGTAACAGGCACGGACGGTGACGAGACCTATAGCGATCCAAGCAACAGCCCGGCAAAGGTGAAATGTCACAGAAAGGAACCTTCCTGCACAACTTTAGAGTTCGATACAACTGAATCATGCTGTAAAAATACAAACGTGAATAGTTATATTTCGAAACTACTAAGACTTGTAGTCATCGGAAACGTTTGATCGAGCACTGATGTTGCACGTTTCCGTCTATCCCTAGCCGTTCAGTCCGGCTCAGTCGGCTGGAGAGATGAGCCGACAGGACGCGACAGGCCGAACCACCGCTTCCGGTGCCGATAACATGACACTGATGCTGCACACTGCACAGTGCAACTGTAAAGAGGCGGTGCAAAATGTGGGAGGCTGGTTCATATCTGAATGACATGGCGTTTGACTGCAGTATTTCGTAGTCTAAACAAATAGCGGCGAGCGGTTTACGTCAACGGCCTAGCGCGGCGGCAGAGACACGAATCAATCGATCGAGCCAATTTGAAGCTGATAACTGTCCGCGTGCTCGTTGCTTTGATCATGAGTATGCAGGGTGTCGCACTTGTCCATTGATTCTTCGTGTTTACAAGCTGAGAAAATGCGCATGCGCCATTCATTTATACCGCTCATGATTTTCTGCTCGTCTGTGAGAAATCTACACAGTGCATGCGAATCCCTGTAAAGTTTCTCTTTGTTTTAGAACACAAGCATGAAGCATGGCGTAACAGTGAAATCAATCCTGTCTGGTTCGCAAATGGCAGCCGCTGCCGCCCGTGGTGACGTAGGTATAATGTATCAGATTAGTGGAACGGCTGCGTGCAAATCTACCTATGCACCTCCCCACGCGGACGCGGGCGGGCTTCCCCAGCGTAGGAGGCTGCGCGAAGGACGCCGGAACGGCCCGTATCAGTCACAGTGACGGTTCACATCCGCCGGCGGCACTGCCAACCTCGAGAGAGAAGTGAGTCGTGACCTTGACCTGACCCAGCCGGAGTCAGCCCATCCGGCCCGACAAGACGAGGGGCTGACCCAGCAGCCCGGACCTACCGACGCGCGTGCGGGAGAAGTTGCGCAGCTGCGGCTAGGAGCGGCGCGGCCCGACACAAGGTCGGCATACAAACGAGCCGGTTAGCCAATCGGCTCCGGTCGTTCGGCGTACATCACGTCACCTGGGTCCGGCAGCGGCTGGGGGGGGGGCTGAGTCCCTGAGTCAGCCAGTCACGACCCGACCACCTGGGCACGGCCGTGACGTCAGAGAGCCGTCCCAGCGGCGCAGAGCTGCGAGAAGCTCTGCTCCTGAGTGCTCAGAGCTGCGAGAGGCTCTGCTCAGCTTTCCCAGCTCAACTCCGGATAATATGGCCTCGTTCGAAATATTATATAACGAGCGCGAGTTCGATTGGCTCACCCCAACCCGGAATTAAGCCTGAGTTATGAGTTATGACTCAGGTTTAGTTCGATGAGGTGAGGTGAGGTGAGGTGAGGTGAGGTGAGGTGAGGTGAGGTGAGGTGAGGTGAGGTGAGGTGAGGTGAGGTGAGGTGAGGTGAGGTGAGGTGAGGTGACGTGAGTTTTTCCTCCTCTCCCTGCAGCCGTCGACTCGAGCCTACCGAGTCACCGTCAGTGCGGTCAGTGACCGCAGACGACTCAGAGTCTCGACTCGAGCCTACCGAGTCACGGGCCGGTCAGTGACCGCAGACGACTTCGAGTCTCGTGTGGGTAACGGTGCACGTGACCTGACACGCGAGGCGCCTCAGATGGGCACTGAACGCCCCAAGTAGATATTCTCAGCCATCCAGTGGAGGTTAGTAGAGGCAAAGCAGCCAAGCACAGACGTTGGTACTCTTCCAACAGGACAGCCGGGATTACAACAGCCCTGGCTGGTAGAGATTCAAGTGTGACCCATTCGAAGTCCAGGAACAAAGAACTAATCTCGTTTATTTATGGGGAATTTTACGGTGTCGGGCAGGTAGCTCATTACACCGTTGGAAAATTCCATCGTTGTGCCGAATTATCACAATATAATCTGACATATAGAGGAAACAATTACGGTCCGATGGGCCGCCGTGACGGGTCTCCTTTGGCCGGCATCGAGCTACAGAATCACCTCTAGGTTGGCACCCCGAGTGAGCCTCAGATCCTGATCCGTGACGCATTTCGCTCAGCTCCGCCCAGCTGGCAGGTAGCCGGGCCCGGTCTCCTGCCGCCGCCTCCGCCACCGCCGCCACCGCCGCCGCCGCCACCGCCGCCACCGCCGCGCCGGCGGCGGCAGCGGCGGCCGGCCCGCCAGCGAAGGTCGGCCCCGCGCGGCGCCCCGTCCAGTACCGCGGACTCACCTGTACACACTCCCTGGCTGCTACACTCGAGTCCCGCCTGACACGGCCGCTGCCGGTCATCGCACGCGTCGCCCTTCTTCTGCACCTTCTGCACAGCACACACGGCGCAGCAGGCACAGTCGCGGCGCGCCTCTAACCGCGCGTCAGTACCGCACTCTGCCGCGGTGGCATTCCTAGCACAGCAGTCACAGGCTCGCGCCGCAGCCGGCAGCAGGGCGCAGAGCGCCACTATCACCACATACCACCGCATCGTCACAGCGTGCACTGACGGCCGCGTCGCCGGCCGCCGGCCAGTCAGGTGGGCAGAGCCGCGCTGCACAGTGACGTCACTCATGAGAGGCGAATCATGCCCCGCGCCCACTCTGTCTCACAACACTCGCAGCGCGCCGATCCTCACTCGGCGGGGAGACTCCAACGAATGGACAGGCAGCTAGCACTAGTTGGTGACCATGCCGTCAGGCGGCAGCACGAGACGGCGCGTAGGAGCCAAAATGAAAGTGAAAACAGCGGAGAACCGGCCTTAGCGACCGGTCAAGACGATGACGGCTCACCTGCTGGCGTTACGGTCGAAGCGCCGCGCTCTCGGCGTGTAAAAATAGCCCCAGTTGACGGGCTTCCACCTGATTAGAGGGGCAGGTGTTTCGGAATGCGAGTACAAGTGATTCACGTGCGGGATGGGTTCGGAGGGACCGGGCCGGCGCCGAGAACTGCTCCCCTCGCGCCGCTGCGTCCGGGCATATTTTAAGACACTTCACCTTTCCGGTAGACTTGATGTGAGGGCCAAATGAAGCAGGTCGAATAGACATAAGCAAATTGCGGTTATACGTAACCTGAATCCGACCACCACCGATATAAGTATACACACGCATATAATTATGCATATATATATATATATATATATATATATAATATATAATATATATATATTATAATATATATAATTATATATAGCTTTGGTCATCTGAGGTCATGTGAGATCATCAGCATTGTTTTGCTAATACATATTCATAGAATGAAGATAGAGACGATCGGGTAACACCAATATGTTTGTCTCGTCGAGCCGCGTCGCCCCATTGCAATATGACCTGCCTGGGTTATCAAATGACCTTGAACTGATGTCAAATTTATTAGTTGACCTAAACAGGTCACCATTCATCTATTTTGCAAAGCGCCTTGACGAGACGAACACGATGGCATCAAAATTATTTCCCTATCTTTGTTGGGTGAAATGCTATTTGCGAAAAACTGCTTTGCCAAAAATAGCCTTTTTGACCTTTCACGACCTCTGGAGCCTAAACTATTAACCTAATCTAAAATCTGAGGACAAATTGTGAGTTGCATTTTTCAAGAGCTTTCGGTTGCTTTTAAACCATTTCTTCCTAGCTATCATAGTTTCCGAGATATTCGGGGGTTTCTGGAACAGAGTCCTAAAATAGGAAAATCTGACCTTTGATGACCACTGCCCAGCCAACAATTAACTTGGGCACTGATCGGGCACGATGGGATTTAACCATTGTGCCCGATCAGTGCCCAATTTAATTGTTGGCTGGGTGGTGACCTCAATTTTGGCCTGATCTAAGAAAAGACTGATATACTTTCGATAGAACTTGTTCCGAGCTATCTAATGCCGCTTTTCGCTTGTCGCTACGATGCGTAGTTTTCGAGATCTCACGGAGGGTGAAAATCGACCGCCCTGCAGTTCGTGTTCAGCGTGAACCCCCTCCAGTGCGCGGGTTAAAAACAGGCATATGAGAGCTGCAATTTTGATGTTTTAGCCAGGGCTGGCAAAAGGTGCGATCATGATACATAATGCGGGCGCAAGAAAATATCCCTTCAAGTTTGATCCGGGGCCAAAAAGATCATTCAAACTATTTCGGTCTTTCAATACTGAACACCACTGTGATGGCGAGCGAGGACTTCTTAACTGCGATTTTTATTGTGAAAACGTAATTTGATGGGTATTAATTTTAATATTGTTTGCTGGGAATATTCTTCCTTTATGTCACGTCCGTGAAGTTAGCGACTTACTCAGGACATATTCAGCGACGTAATCAGAAATGGCTCCAAAGTCGGCCAAAGGTCAATACTCAATACTAGCGCGCTGATATTACGAGTTTGACCTTCATTTTCAGTTCAAGGTCATCTTCAAGGTAAAATTCGAGGTAAAAAAACGGGGTACAGCATAACGTCCCGAATTTACTGCCAGATCCTTTCCAAAAATGGTGTAAGATGATGGCCAGGGTCCATATCTAACGTCCGTGACCATGACCTCAACTGTGACCTTAGACCTTGGAGGTCAATTTCGAGGTCAAACGACGAGGTACAGCAAAACGTCCCGAATTTATTGTCAGATAATTTCCAAAATTATATCAGATGTTAGCCAGGATCCATATCTAACGTCCGTGACCATGAACTCAGTTGTGACCCTTGACCTTGGAGGTCAAATTCGAGGTAAAACAACGGGGTAGGTACAGCATAACGTCCAGAGTTTATTGACAGGTCCTTTCCAAAGTGGTCTCAGATGATAGCCAGGGTCCATATATAACGTCTGTTACCATCAACTCAAATATGACCTCTGACCTTGAAGGTCAAATTTAAGGTCAAACAAAGGGGTACGGCATTACGTCCCGAATTGATTGGCAGATCCATGCCAGAGTGGGTTTCAAATGATAGCCAGGGTTCATATCTAACGTCCGTGACCATGACTTCTATTGTGATCTTTGACCTTGGAGGTCAAACTCGACGTCAAACGACGGGATACAGCATTACAATTATTGAGGGCATGGCCACAATTGAGGTTATGGTTCACGGACGATAGATATAGACTCTCGTTATCATCTGAGACCACTTTGGAAAGGATATAGTAATAAACTCGGGACGTTATGCTGTACCCCTTCGCATGACCTAGAACATGACCTCCGATGTCAAAGTTCAAAATTGAGGTAATGGTCACTGACGTTGGATATGCACCCTGGCATTCATCTTAAACCACTCAGGAAAGTATCTGGCAATAAATTTGCGACATTGTGCTGTACCCCGTCATTTGACCTTTAATGACCTCCAAGGTCAAAGGTCACAATATAGGTAATGGTCACGGCCGATAGATATGGACCCTGGCTTTCATCTGAGACCACTTTGAAAAGGATCTGGCAATAAATTCGGGACGTTATGCTGTACCCCATCGTTTGACATAGGTATAATTTGACCTGTAAGGTCAAAGATCACAATTGAGGTCATGGTCACGGAAGTTAGATATGGACCCTGGTTATCATTTGAGACCCCTAAAGAAAGCATCTGGCAATAAATTCGGGACGTTATGCTGTACCCTGTCGTTTGAACCTCGAATTTAACCTCCAATGTCAAAGATAAAAACTGAGGTCATGGTCTCGGACGTCAGGTATGGACCCTGGCTATCATCTGGACCACTCTAGAAAGGATCTGGCAATAAATTCGGAACGGTGTGCTGTACCCCGTTGTTTGACTACAAACTTGATCTCCAAGGTCAAAAGTCACAATTGAGGTCATGGTCAAGGACGGATATGGACCCCGGCTAACATCTGAGACCGTTTTGGATAGGATCTGGCAATAAATTCGGGACGTTATGCTGTATACCGTCGCTTGACCTCGAATTGACCTCCAAGGTAAAAGGTCACAATAAAGGTCATGGTAACGTGGACTAGATGTAGACTCTGGCTATCATCTGAGATCATTTTGGAAAGGATCTGGCAATAAATTCGTGACGTTATGCTTTTCCCCGTCGTTTGACCTCGAATTTGATCTCCAAGGTCAAAATTGAGATCATGGTCACGGACGTAAGATATGAGCTCTAGCTATCATCTGAGACCATTTTGGAAAATATCTGTCAATAAATTCGGGCGTTATGCTGTGCTCCGTCGTTTGACCTCGAGTTTCACCTTGAATATGAACTTGAGCTGCAAAATGAAGGTCGTATTTGTGAACAGTGTGCCAATATTGACCATTAATCGAGTTTAGGGCCATTTCTGAATCTGTCGGTGAATAAGTCGCTAACTTCACGGACGTTTTGATGTCTTTGTCTAACCCGGGACCCGCCATGACCATGAAATTAGATACTTATTCAGCGACTATTTAGCGGCGAACTCAGATCGCTATTAAAATTATGTATATTGACAATTTGACCACGTAAAACTCGAATCTGATGTTGATTTGTCTATAGCACGTTGCTGTCAAGGTTAAGGGACGGGGAACTGAAAAGGTACCAGAAATTACCGCTATATTTTTTAACCAAATTTAGCTGAGGGCGATTTCTAGCTGCGCATCGAAAATTATAAAAATCGAGGCCCAACTTCAAGTTTAAAAACAGTTCCCCATCCTTTGACATTGAAGTTGGACCTTTATTTTCAAGCTTTGTGATGTGCAACTTCACTTCAGCTACATTTAGGTAAAAAATGAAAATGGAACGGTAGCTTCTGAGACTTTTCAGTTTCCCGTCCTTTGACCTTGAAGTTGGGCCTCAATTTTATAATTTTGTATGTGAGGCTAGAAATAGTCCTCAGCTACCTTTTGAGTAAAAATGGAAAAAAATGAAATGTAACTTCCGACACTTTTGCAGTTTCCCGTCCTTTGACCTTGATCTTGAAGGCGACGTGCAATAGAAAAATAAACATCAGATTCGTGTTTCTCGTGGTCTAACTGATCATAAATGTCATTTCTATATATTTCGGAGGTCGTCGCTGAATAAGTCGCTAACTTCACAATCGTTCACCAGCTTATGGTAACCACCATTCATGTCCTGAAAAGATGATTCAAATCACCTTCTTACAACGAATGACTGCTAACATCCGTGAGCACGTTTCTTGCCTCTTGTATCGATTGCATTGGCTAGTCAACATAAATTGCAATCAGGCGAGTTGGTAAACACGGTCCTTCAGTGATGATCTCATGTGCGAACGTGCGCGTGAACTCCACAAGCACCGAACCGGGGTGTGAGTTTGTGGCAGCAGCATTGCCGTACCTCCTTACGGGCAGCGCAAAACATCTCGTCAGCCACACATGACCCAGTGAGCGCTCTGGTGCGCGTGCCTCGTCTTGATGTGTCAGAATCCTTACCACCAACCGGTGCAGCAGCGTGCACAATAAGCGCTGCACGTGCACACAAATGGCACGCAGAGGGGGTGAGGTCCACAGAACACGTGCTAGGTACAATGGACGGTCTAAGCGCTGCTTGGTAAACATTGTTCCGACGAGCTGAATGTGGAGAGGGAACATACCTGACCAGATTATATACACGGCACACCATAGCCACTCAGGAGTGTAGAATATTGCACTGTTTGCGATTTTCAAGAACACCAATGCCCGATCAGGTGCAGGCAGTGTGAACCGACTCAAGTGAGATCCGGTCTGGATTTAGCAAAGGTGACTGCCGCACCAATGCAATGTTTCAATTCAAACTCAGGGTGCGCCCTACACCGGGCACTGGTGATTGACCATCAAATGACAGAAGAACGCCCTCTCAGATCAGTAGGTATATGGCACTCCAGACAGCAGATCAATCGGAGATGCTCTCATATCACGAGGGACCCTCCCCTGCCGACTTCGACACCATCGACCAGACCGGGGATTTTCTCAGGCCGACTAGACACTCTCAATCGACTGAAGTCCGCCGTAGTACGACTAAGTACATTCTCGGGCCTTCTCAGTCAGTCTGTCTGCTGTCTCGGGCCGGCCGACGACCATAACATGGACAGCCGGCCGTCAGATGAGCCGATGTAGTCAATGGTCCGCAGCGTCCCCAGCCAGACAGAGCAACCGTACAAGTTCCGGACGTACCAGGCATGGCAGTTTCTCGTCTTCATTCCCGAGGGGAGTCATCAGAATAATCTCCCCACATAAACACAGGAATATGGCTGTCGACAGCTGGCCTGACATCTGCACGACTCGGCCTAGTGACGACATATGCCGTCATTAAGTCAGGGAGGCGAAAGTAGAAACTCCGGATGTCACAGGTAACTTTATTGGTCCGGCGATCGGCCTGATGGCACTGCTCACATCACTGAGACTCAATCAATCTCACACACACACTCAATTAAACTCATAAAGTTAATTCTCGACAAGAGAAAACATATCCAAACATACAATTTGAATAACACTGATGACAATGTACGAAAATGGGCACGTTGGTTTCAAATGACAGAAAATGTACATCATCAGCATGTCCTGGGACTCGGTCTTCGGCTGTACTATCGGAGCCGCTGCCCTGCTCCGTCACTCGAACAGGACCTCTGCGGCGGTGACGTCAGTCTTCGTCACTTCCGCCAGCGGTGCCTCCTGCTCCGGGCATCACGACGCCGTGGACCGACTTCATGTGGCTCTTGAGGCTCACATTCTGCGCGAAGCCGGAGTCACAGAGCTGGCACTCGTAAGGCTTCTCACCCGTGTGGGTGCGCATGTGTCCCCGCAGGGCCCAGTTGGTGCTCAGTAGTTTGCAGCAGACCTTACAGCGCAGTCTGCCGGAACACATGTAGGGGGAGGGGGGTTAGCGGGTCTGCCGTGCGGTGCTGAAGGTACAGGCGGTACAGTACCACGCCGGTATACCGGTACAAGCCGTAGTCGCTGGGGAGACTGAGCCGTCACACTGCATTGTAACATAGAGACACGATTTTGAAATCCAAGTGGCCACAATATATCGCCGTTGTCAACGGAATATTCGCGCGGAAACTGAAACAATACAAAACAAAACATCTGAATGTGACATCTCATCTCCACCGTCACTGGAATAATAAAACGTCACATCTACTTTAGGCCCCAACTTAGCCTGTCAATGGTTATGTTACAGGTGTACCTATTCTAATTTAGTAGCACCGTTCCTTCTAGAAATAACAGTACACAATGAATGTGGGTGCGGTCGTTGTGCGCCAGGTTGTCTGCTGTAGTGTGTACTAAAAAAAGCCAAGGGCATAGCGGACAACATCAACAAAGGAATTGGGTGTGGTGGGAGTGGCGTCGAGTCTGCACGTAGTGTTGTAGTCAGTGGATATGTGGCGTTTGTGTGGAAGTATGTGGAAATACAGAAGCACATTATCATCCAGAAGTAGTATGGGAGACGCTATGGAATGAGACGCTATCAGAAACAGAAACAAAGGATGAACCCGCAACAACAAAGAAAGAACCCGCAACAGTTACGAGACACCCGATATGAATATTTCAGAAGAATAATTACCCAATGTTGATGAAATCCTCCAAAAATGTGCTAACTAAATGTCATCCACAGATAACAGGAGACCTGGATTTGACACGAAATCAGGTCACTGCAATAAGGGGCCAACAATGTTATGCTAGGTGGCTATTGAAAGCTTTGCTGAAGTAAATAATACCGACCAAAATTGGTGTTACAGCGTTTTAATAAAATTGATATAACTTTCCTTGTTTGTAAATATTAATACATTTTGGGTGGGTATTGTTCAGAAATGATTGCGCTTTACAGCTGTATAATCTTGTATCGTTTAATCCTCGCCTTACGAGGGACTGACAGGCCCTGAGGTTTTTCTTGAATAACTTCTTACACATCTTGCTAAAATTTTCAGTAGCTGAGTTTATAACAATTATATGTATGCTGTCAAAATTACATTGAAATTAGTTAGGCAGTTTGAGAGATAATGACGTTTTAGTGACGTCATCTTAGTGGAAAAACGATGTTTGAAAAATCGTAGAAAATAGAGTTTAGCAGCAAATTGTAAGCGGAGGACGACAGACATGAGTTTTTCTTTAAAATTGCAACCTCGGATTTCCGAAATTTTAGTTTTTGATCCCAAAAATATACAAACATGGCGAAAATCACTACAAAACCAAAATTTTCAAAGATAAAAAACGGAGTTAATGTGAGAACACTGAGTATGGAACATAATCAAACAAGATTGAAAAGCAAAAACTATATTTTTGACTAAGTGATGGCTCCCTAAGTGTAAGAAATTCATGGCGTCATTTCTTAATCACTTTTTTGGACTTTTTGGACAAGATACGAACAAATAAACACTTTTGCTGTGTTTCTGAAACAGAAAAGGTATAGGAGTATTAACATTTATCAATTTATAATTTCGAGGTTTTCTGACAGAGTAAAATCACTATTCTAGACATGATCGAGTCGAGGTCATTCACTTGACCTAGGTCACCCGTTGACCTGAAACCTAAAAATTGCATACCATTAGATTCCTCATATGACAGGCAACATGCTGGTTCTTACCGCGTTGCTCTATGTTGCTTAGTTTGGAAGTTAATAGGGGGGGGCTGTCAGCCCCCCTCTCCCCGTAAGGTGAGAAAAGCTCCCGTAAGGCGAGGGTTAACACCCTCCGGTTTTGGTGTTATGGAGATGTAATCAATAATCATACAACTATTTAAACTAGTCAATGTTTGCATTACAGGCGGATTTTAGCACTGAAATATTGATCTAAATTACGTTAGTTTAAAATTAAAAAAGTTAGTTTCATCCCCATCGAAACATTAGCATTACACGCTTCTCGCCACCGCACATTGCATAATGCATATGCCAGCCCGTTAATTCATCTACACGTCTGTGTTTGTCGCATACCGATCAGACTCCAGGTTGCCGAGATATCGACCTGGGATGACATCCATAATTCGCAATTTTGCGATTCTAGCATTACATGTTCGGCCCCTTACTGCCGGTGTGACCTGATTGTGTCAAATCCAGGTCTGGAGCCCTGTGGGTCATCTCCTACACTGTGCTGGTGCTAACTCACCTTTCGGCGTTGCGCAGCTTCGCCTGGTGTTTCCTGTAGGTGTTGAGCTTCACCTCCCGATCGCAGCAGGAGCAGTAGCGCATCGAGTGTGACGACTTCGTGTGGTCGTTGAGACGGGTCTGGAACGTGCCGCAGATCGGACACGTGCCTTGTTCGACGACGGCGCGTTTGGGCCGGGCGCGGGCCGTCTTCGTCAGACATTTCCCCTGTTGGACGAGGGCAGAGTGACGTCACAGGTCACACAGTAACGACTAGGCGCCGGGAGACAGAACCACCGACATCCATTACTACCTATGGATCTATGGATGTCAGTGGACAGAACGTACAACACAGTGACGGGTGGCAGGCTCGTGTGTACACGAGTCTGGCGGGGAATAGGCTGAAATGATTTTGAAATGAAGTAAGTAGGTAATAGCGACGTCTTAACGTAACTTAAGCCCAGTGCACACCGGATCCGTAATGACCATTACGGGTCCGTACTGAGTACGGCGGCGCCTGCTACGTCATAAGTATGGGAGGAGCCAATATTTCCGCAGCATGCGCCACTGAGACGTTTCGTCGCCGGTAACGCCGTTAATAGTACGGCGCCGGTGGGGCACGGGGTAGCTAGTTATGGGTAGCAGTTTATATCTTTCGATTCGAGTGCGCCGTTCACAAGCCCGCCATCATAGTGTTGTAGAGTGTCGTGAAGAAACCAAAAGGTATATAAAACGAAAGAAGTCCCTGGAATCTAGGAAGCAGTTAAAAATGGGTGACACATTTTTTGTGTTTGGATGCTGAGCAGCTAAGGTTATTTGCCCCAAATAAGTTTATGCAGATATTTATATTTAGAATATTGCTACATATTAAATCCTAATGTAAGCATGCCTTAAACCTTCTTTATACCTGCTGTGTAGGTACATCATACCTACCAACAAAGGCAATAAACCAACACATAAAATGGGAAATTAAGTATTGGCACAGATGTTAAAAAAAACTAATGTCGATCTTCTACAGCTCTATTACACATAGCCATAGCCCATTTCATTCTGGATAAGGTATACGTCCTCCCTAGAACCTTTAACGTTACGGTATAGTTACGTATATGTACCTAGGTTGAAGAAACGGTATATTAAACTCAAACACGCTTCGGTCGCTTCATTTTCCATTCATCAATTGCCATGAAATATGACATTCGAGGGCAGTAAAAAGAATCTACCTGTTCACGAATCCAGCAGATGACAGCTCAAAATCGTCACGATGACAACTTTCAATTTCGCCAGTACGGAGCGGAGTCGACAGAAAAGTTCAATTTTCCCCATCTTCATTGAGTCGTAATGGTTACGGCGAAGGTTGCCAGTTTAAACGGCGACCGGTTGCCACATTTTAACATTGTGGGAAAAATCCGCAATGTCTAGAGACTCTAGGGAAATCCCTATATAATTACGGACGTAAAGAGTACGGAGCCGTTACGGATCCGGTGTGCACCGGGCTTAGACAACTGTTTCGAATATTGTAAAGTCAGCTCGTAATGTTCAGGTGAAATAGCCTTTACAAATGACAACATTTCACAGGAATGTCCATTGTCCATGTCATAATCTACCGAGTCAGAAAAACTAACCTTTCACTTATTATCTGATAACGCTTGGGTCCCTATCCAACACCAAGCCGATACCGTCCAACTACGGCCGACCAGACTCCAGCTGGACAACCCGACACCAGAGTACCCGACTCCGTCTCCAACCAGAGACACTAGGTCCAGCCAAGACGGCGCCTCCGCCCGCCCGCGACGCTCGACCCCAAGACAGGCCTGTACCCCCCGCCGCTGCGGTGCCGGTCACTCACGCTGTCGTGATCCTCTATGATGTGCTGCAGCAGCCTGGCGCCGCGGCCCACGTGCGTGTCGCACGCGGCGCAGTCGCAGCGCCACGTGAACGTCCAATGCGCCTGCATCTCCTGGTGGGAGGCGGCGACGAAACCGCACTGCGAGCAGCGCAGGCCGGGTGCCACGTGCGTCATCAGGTGGTCGGCCAGCACCTCGCCGGGGTCCATCTCACGGGCGCAGATGGGACAGAAGGCGTTATCCACGCCACGCTGCTTCATCGGTGTCACGCTGAGCGGCTGGACCGCCTGTAGGTGCCGGGGGAGAACGGAGGCATCGTCAGCGACGTCTACTGACCTTTAATGACGTACCTTCCGAACGAGTCGAGGCGAAATTCAAACATCAAACTCGATAGATCTAAAAATGCAAAGATGCGATAGATCTAAGATGCTGAAAACTCAACGTGAGGTTGATCATAGATAGATAAGATAAGAAAAAAGGCTTAGAAAATAAAATAAAAATCATGATGATGATGATAACTAATGCAATAACCAATAACCTCATACTAAGAACTCATGCAATCTCACCCCCCCCCCGACTGACCGTCTTGCAGAGTCCGCGGCTGAGTCTGATATGGGCTGCCAGCGCGGCGGGTCCGGCCCAGACCCGACTACAGGCAGGGCAGTGCAGTGGCGGCGGCCGGGACGGGTCGTGCCGACACGGCGGCGGCGGGTCGCGCTTGTAGTGGTCCTCCAGCTCGGAGCGGTGGTTCACCTTCTTCGTGCCACACTGGTTACAACGGATCCGTTTGTAGCAGGTGAGGAACGGCGGGAAGGTGGCCGGGTTACGGGCCCGCTCGAGGCGGTGACCCGCCATATGGCTGATGACCTGCTCGGTGGAGTAGAACCCGGAGCGCTGGCACGGGTGGCAGCGGAACCCAGCGGAACCAGCCGTCCCGGAACCGATCCTGTAACGGGAACCAGTCTGGTAACCAAACACACAGACAGAGGAGCCAGCCGGAACCAGTCGTCCGGTACCGGCTCCTGTGAAGGGAACCAGTCTGGAAACCACACATACAGGCAGAACCAGCCGGAACCAGCCGTCCGGCACCTACTCCTACCACACGCCTGTGATACGTACAGTGTCTGCATCGCGGAGAACGCAACATGCACCCCATATTACACAGGGCAGCAGTCTCACAACCCATTGTCAAACACTTATCACCCCGGGTACCCAGACAGCCGTATAACTGTGTTACAATAGGTGCATAGGTACCGCTTAAACAGTAGTGATGCGGCCCCTCACGCAATCCCTTACGCAACGGGTTTCTTACTGGCTATGCTTTACTTGATACAACCGGCCATCGTCTGCTTTAATATCGACACCTAAATTACGAACGGTCCTTATCACTACAACTGTTGGCAAGCGGTTGTCTAAGTTATACTCATGTTACCCTTAGTTTGATTTGATACCTTAGCTGCCTTACGTTACCTTGGCGTTACTTAGCTGCCTGATATAACCTTAGTTTGCCTGATTACTACCTTAGTTGCCTGTATTCCTTAGTTGCCTGATATTACTTTAGTTGCCCGATATTGCCTTAGTTGCCCGATATTGCCTTAGTTGCCCGATATTGCCTTAGTTGCACGATATTACCTTAGTTGCATGATATTACCTTAGTTGCTTGATATTACCTTAGTTGCTTGATATTACCGTAGTTGCCTGATATTACCGTAGTTGCCTGATATTACCTTAGTTGCCCGATATTACCTTAGTTGCCTGATACTACCTTAGTTACCTAGTGATTAGCTACAGAGTTACATGGTTACCTTGTGTGTGACGCGGAGATGGGCCAGCGCCAGGCGGGCTGAGCTGACGAGCGCATCACAGAGTACACAGGCGAGGAAGTGCTGCTTCTCCTCCCAGTGAGCACGGATCGCCGCGTAGTCCACAAACACCAGCTCCGGACACCGCACACACCTGGCAACACATGACCCAGTGACGTCAGCACATCTGGCAACACCTGACACGTTTGACGCCATTCACGGCACCGCTTGGCAATACCCGAACATCACGTCACCACAAGATTGGGCACCTGGTAACACCGGACCCCGTGACATCAGCACAAGACAACATGGCAACACCAAACCCCGTGACGTCAGTAAAGAACAAATCTGGCAGTACCAACCTGTGGACGTCAGCACACCCGTGACGTAACACCGACCCATGACGTCAGCATCGATGAACGAACACAACTGTGCGTACTGCACCTGGCACATTAACCCTCCATACCATGAAGATGGAAAGTATGCTATACTGTCAGTAGTCTCTCAAAGCTGCGACTACAGCTGCGATCTCAGGCGGCCGACAGCAAATAAGCGGCGTGACGCATCATGGCGTGACGCATCATGGCGTGAGCGTGACACATCATGGCGTGAGCGTGACACATCATGGCGTGACACATCATGGCGTGACACATCATGGCGTGACGCATGACGTGACGCATCATGGCGTGACGTAACATGACGTGACGTTTTGAGACGTGACTGACCGGATGAAGAGGAAGGCCGTGTGTGGCACGCTGCTGGCATCCTCGTCCTTCTGGGCCAGGCTGAGCACGACCATCTCCTTCCTGACTCTGCGGCCCGATGTCCGCATCAGCATCTTGGACAGCCGGCCGCACAGGTCCTCTGAAGTCGACGGCTCCTGGAACGCAGGGGGACGTGTTATATGTGGGATCCGCCGCGGACTGGTCACATATGGCCGGGACAGAGGCAGAAGGGACGGACGGGTACGGTGACGGAGTACGGTGACGGAGACAGAGACAAATACGGAAACAGGTCGACACTGACACAGATAGACACAGACAGATACAGACAGAGGCAGGTACAGACAAATACAGACAGAGGCAGGTACAGACAAATACGGACAGAGGCAGATACAGACAGATACGGACAGAGGCAGATACAGACAGATACAGACAGAGGCAGATACAGACAGAGGCAGATACAGACAGGGTAGATACAGACAGAGGCAGATACAGACAGGGTAGATACAGACAGATACGGACACGAACAGTTAGACATTTACCCCTTAACATAAATGTAGTCAAAGATGCAGAGATAATACGCCAAGTGACAGGCGCAGAACATGCTTCGGTCCGGTATGATCGGACATGCGGTAGCGCCATGACGTCCGTCTCTCGGCGCACAGGTCAACAACTCACCGTCTTCGGTAATTTCGGCCAGCGCAGCCGCTTGATCACCACCGTGCCATCCTGAGTGCCGCTGGTCTCCCCCTGAGAGGCGCGAGCTGGCTCTGATCGCGGCCGGCTGGCCGGGGTGGATGGCTTAGAGCTCTTGCGCGGCGTCGCGGCCGGAGACGCCTCCCGCCAGTCCTGGTCGTCATCATCGGACGCACCCCGCTCGTCGGCGGTGACGCCGGCCATAGACGCCTCCCGGATGGGGTCAGAAAGGTCCCGAGAGTCGTCACCGGCCCCAACCTGGGGACCACAGAGATACGTCGTACGGTTAACAGTACATACACAATAACTATGGTAAAACACAACATGCATTTAGGTTAAATGAGTGAAAAGAATGGCAGACCATGCCAAAAGTAATTCGGGCGAATGTAAGTCACCACGAAAGTCACCCTAAATACGAATATTGATGCATGCAATGTTGACGTTCTGCTCCATCCTCTGAGCCAGATAAACTATGGGTACTCGTCCGTAGTCTATTCTCCCTCCTCCAGCATACAGGCACAGGACACACGCGGCGCGGCCGCCCACACCGAACTGCCCCTGTCACTCCCCGACTGATCCGGGATCGGCCCGGGCCAAGGTCAGCCGGCCCGGGTCATTCACCGGCGCCTCGCGAGGCGCCGGTGAATCAAGAGGCGGCGTCGGTACAGGCGAACCCCAACATGTAACAGTTCGAACACTAAGGAATATTTCATCATAACAGCTTAGCTATCCATGCCATAAGTCACACAACTTAATCGTGACATAGAGTCAGCACATTCAACAAACACAACATTGTTCTTATACGTACCTGATCTGCCAAATCATCACGTTTCCTCTTCCTCTTGTTCGTTGGCATGGGAGGAACATCACCACTTCCATGCTCATCCCACGCCTGGTACGCTCTGCCAAATGTGAAGAGAACTGTTAGATGATGGCTGGATGAAACACACTTTATCTTAATGTCAGAAAACTACGAGACATGTTGGCTGCTGCTCGTCTAAACTTTGAGTGACACCACGAGTACCACATCAAACAAGTCACGAACCATCTCTGCAGCAAAACAAACCACCAACGAGACGCCCGCATGACCCCACACCAACCAGCAGACCAGTACTCACTTCAAAACATCCATCATGAAGGCGTTGAACGCCCTCTGGCGGAACCCCACATCGTTGAGCAGGAACTGGCGACGGGCGGGCTTCCTCCAGAGCGCGTGCAGCACCAGGCAGATGTTGGTCGTGTCCAGCTGCATTGTGTTCCTCTCTCGCAGCATGCAGGTCATCCACTCCTGGAGGCCAGGCGGCGGACTCTTCTTCCGCGCCGTGGCAGACTTTGATCGGTGCCCGGTGGCTTTAGAGCTGGACCGGGAGCGGCGAGGAGCCACCGGAGCCGGATCCCGCTCCAGGGTCAGGAGCGGCACCGGCAGCGCCGGGCGGGACGACGCAGGCCGCGCCTCGCGCGACCACGGCATGTCATTGAGAGACTGCGGCGATTTGACGGTGATCGACGGGGTCACAGGGACCGGCGGGGTCACAGGGACCGGCGGGGTCACAGGGACTTGATAACTTTTGGCTGGTGCACGGGCAGCCTTCCCGGGGTATGATACAGGAACGGTCCGGTCAGGCTTCCCGGGATAACCTACAGGAACAGTCCGGTCAGAAATGACCGGCGGAGTCACGAGGACCTCTGCTGGTGCCCGGGCAGACTTCCCGGGGTCACCTACACGAACGGTCCGGTCAGTCATGACCGGCGAGGTCACAGGGACCGCTGCTTGTGCACGGTCAGAGTTCCTGGGGGACACAGACAGGAACAGTCAGAACTCAGAGCAGGGTCCTACAATCTGCTGTATGAAATGCATTGTAAATGTTTCTCTGATAACTTTTGGCTGACTTTTTATTTGCAAAGGTGATTATTTTGCTGGAGAATGAAGTAGATTGAAGATAATAAACTAGTGTAGACACTGCTGACACTTTTTGCCACGGACATTTTCCACCGGCACCGACTCACACAAACTCAGGTCACCCGCCCCGATTGAGCATCACACGGCCGAACAACACTACCACTTCTCACTTGGCCTTGACCTTGTTTTGGCGCCAGAAAATCGTCGCTCGTTAAAATTTAAAAGTGACGCAATGTCTGTACATTAGCATTGTTGTGTATTCTCTCGATGGTCTAGTTTGCCGTGCTGGCGAGCTCGCCTTCATACTCTACCAAGAGCGGTAGAGTCTCCTCTTCCACGGAGCGTCTCAAACAACTCCAGATGTACAGCATAAGGGGGAGCACGTCCTGAGAGGAGATCTGATACAGACGTACACAATACTGACAAGGAAGACGAAATGGATGCTACCCAGTTCTTTGAGAGAAGTTAGGAAGATACGACAAAAGGACAACTATACATTCATTCAAGAATCGGCTTGACCGACACTGGGCTACAACGAATCCTCTGCTGTCCGGACTGTCCAGTTAACCAGACACAAAGTGTGCAAGCCCTAACCAAGTCCACTATTTAATCCTAGACCCATAATGTTCTTCAGGAGATCGACCGCAGAGCCGAATCGCTGACGTGAGGAAGTTAAACACTATCAGCAATGAGCGAACACAGGGATTTGCCAGACGAGATGTGGAGCAACTGGAGAGCTCGATGAGCATGTCCAGTCCGACAAGATCATAATGACATCCATTAGGACTAGCATTCTCAAAGGAAATGTTTCACATTTATATGGATTTTGAACTGATATACCTAGCCATTATCGTTGGCGGTTATTGGCAAATATAATTTACTAAGACCAATTTCCTCAAAACTTATCCATTTTGAAACAATTTAATTTTAAATTTGCAAAATGGGGTCTGTGCAAGTGCCACCGCTGATTGGCTGACAGCCATTTCAAGATTGCTGGTCCTGGGAGCCCGGACGACCTGTATTTTTCTAACCTTGGCTGGATTCAGGATTACTGACTGGCACTGCGAGTGCGATGTAAACAACATGCCATAGTTTGAATTTAAGACCCCAGAAATGTCTGAAGATGTGCCAATGTCATTTGGTAGCGTACAGGTTTTCTCTATGGCTCACAATAGCTAAATCATGTCATTATCCCAAATTTTAATAACCTTATTTCTATTAATTTAAGTGACTTTCCGAGAAACAAATCACCATCGTGTTCAGCAGCACTTATTCCTTATTTTGACTGCAACTGGGCTATATTTTTTTAGTGTGGTGCGGTAGTTGTGGCAATAGCCTGTTCAAGACTTCCCTCAGCAGAATCACACGAAGACACAGGCAAAAACTTCAAGTACAGCACCAACCAGGGCCTAGGAAGTCGTTCTTTGCCGCACGGGTGACCCAGGCGTGGGACAGGCTTTCCAAGGATACCATCGAAGCACCAGTTAGAATCATTCAAGTACGACTGGGAAAGAAAGAATGGGAGAAACCATCCCTGATAATTTAACTACAGGTTCTCTACTAGCATTCAAACTGTGGCCAGCCTGCATGGCCAGCAAATCAAAGAATACAGCAGCCGACTCAGCTTCGAAAGAAGAAGAGGAGGCACCACCTGAGTAAAGGGTCTCAATACTCGAAAAGGTACATTAATGACCTTTACTTAAGGTAAATACTTAAGGTAAATATTTGACAACTTTCAAAAAGGTGTAGTTCCCAACATTCCACCAATAGTGTTAATCCCTATGATATACCTATTACCTACCAATAGATGCAAAATATCCCATTTAGTAACTATGGATGGGTTTCAGAAGACATTTTGCATTATAACTAATTAACACTTCAATATAGAGTTGAGTTCGCTGAGTTGGCAGTTTGGGAAGTCCCTGAAATCAGGAAGGCTCCCTTCTCAGAATGGAAGGTAGAGAAGTAGTCCCTATACACAAAAAGGCGACCGAACTGCCGACCCATCAGTCTAACTGCTATCCCTTCCAAGGTGCTCAAGTCGATTATCCGTGATCATCTTCTCAAACACGGGGTCCTCCCGAAGAGATCCTGTTCCAGTCAGCGGATGGAGGTGATCGAATACTGGAGTGCAGCACTGGAGGATGAGGACCCGGTCGATGTAGCGTACCTTGATTTCGCTAAGGCCTTTGATTCGGTGACGAGACTCATCTGTAGGTTGTATGCCTACGGAGTCGAGGGGAAGCTCCTGAACTGGATCCGGGCCTTTCTGTTCGGTCGTCAACAGCTGAGGGTCGTGGTCCAGAGGTCAAAGTCAGACTGGGTTCCCGTCACCAGCGGCATCCCGCAAGGATCGGTACTAGGGCCCACTCTTTCACTAATCTTCGTTAATGACATGCCGCGACAGGTAGCCGCTTGTGCAAATTATTCGCTGATGACACCAAACTCTACAGTCGTGTACCGGGACGTGATGGTCTCCTCCGAGCTGACATCGATTCCCTTACGAGATGGTCAGAGAAGTGGCTCCTACCCTTCAATGTGGCAAAGTGTAAGGTACATCGGTTATTATAACCAAGGAGAGGCGTACAACCTAAACGGCGTGGAACTGGAGGAAGTTTCAGAGGAAAGAGACCTCGGCATCATCATCGACGACCAGTTGTAGTTCCACCGACAGGTGACAGTCGCAGTCTCCAAGGCATCTCAGATGCTTGCCGTTGTGAGACGTTCGTTCTCCAACATCGACGAGTTTACACTTACACCCCTCTACAAGGCCATGGCGCGACCGTTTCTCGAGTATGGACTAACAACGGAAACATCGTCTGGGGCCCCTGCGGCAAAACAGATCAGAAACGATTGGAGCGAGTGCAAAGGCGGGCGACGCGAATGGTGGGATCCCTGAAGCATCGTCCATATTCGGAAAGACTGTGCCACCTCGGGCTTCCCTCGTTGCTTTATCGCCGCCGCCGAGGGGACATGATTGTGGTGTTCCAGCTCTTCCACGGAGGCATGGACGTACCGCCGGAGATGTTCCTGACAAGAAACAACTCTGAGAGGACAAGAGGACACCAATGGAAGCTGCAGAAAGCCAGGGCACTATCTCTCGTCCGAAGGAACGCATTCAGCTCACGAGTCGTGAACGACTGGAACTCACTGTCAGCCGAGGTGGTGTCTGCCGACTCAGTAAATCAGTTCAAGGCCCGACTCGACCGTCACTGGGCGAGCATTATGTATGAAACCCCATACCCTTAATAGCCCAGCTTGTCCTTGAATCGAGCTCGATGAGAACGGGTCATCCAGGCCAAGTGGCCTTTTCTATCCTGATCATCAAAAAGGTAAGGTACAATTCATATCTCACCGCTTCTGTCGCCTCGCCTGCCACCAAACTTTGTTTACGAAACAGCTAACGCTTGATAAAAGCAAGGTCAGTGTAAATATCAGTAAAGACAGCAATAAAAGCATACAAAGCGTTCATGGCAGCCGGGATTAGACATCACAGGACCCAATCAGACTTAATGAACATATATTATTTAGGTTTTGTCTCAATCAGACTTAATGGTCATAACTATTTAGGTTTTGTCTCAATCTGACTAAATGACCATATATTATTAAATTTGTGTCGCAATCAGACTTAATGTCTATTTATTATTAATATTTTGTCTCTATCAGACTTGACTCTTTAGAAATATTTGCATTCCAATATTCTTTGGTAAGATACATTATAAATAAAATTAAAGGAATACAAAATAGTGACCAAATAGTTCAGTTTGTAACATTATATTTGGACGACTCCATCTCCCTAACCTCCCCTTGGCTGCACTTCATGGAGGAAAGAGGCTTTGATGCATCATGTCTTCTAGATCACCCATGAAGAGTTAGACCTAGATCCAGGACCAGAGATCTTCTTCACCCCAGCCAGGGTGACACAGACGCAAGGACATCCTTGGAAACTAGACAAGCCTAGGGCAGTGTCAA
Organism: Semibalanus balanoides; assembly: GCA_014673585.1. NCBI lineage: Eukaryota > Metazoa > Arthropoda > Thecostraca > Balanomorpha > Balanidae > Semibalanus > Semibalanus balanoides. The sequence goes on from VOPJ01005494.1 coordinate 115,291, forward strand.
GAGCCAGAAGAAGTGCATTCAGCATCTGGGTATTAGACGACTAGAACAGCCTGCTGGAGTCAGTCGTTAGCACAGAGTCTGTAAACCAGTTCAAGAACAGGTTGGACGACCACTGGGCAGGCAGACCAACAAAAGTTGCGTTGCTGCAAAAGTGGTGAAATAATTTTGGTGGTTTAAATGAAATTGAGAGGAACATTGGGAAAAGTGCAATCTTCTCTGGACAAATCTGAGTCTCATACTTGTCATGCCATGAGAATGCAGATGATGCTGACACAATGTTTACATTCTGATAGCAAAAAAAGACTGAGGATAGGACTTGTCAGGGGATACAGTGTTTAACCCTACCAACAGTTCTTACTTAAAGCTTCTTACCTCTTCACTTTCAGGGATTTCCATGCGGAGTGATGCAAGAATTCAGATTCCCATTCTGACTCTGGTGCAGCATAACCACTCATGTCAAGACTGGAGTTGATTTCCTGACTTTGCCTGTAACCGGGTTTTGTGCCTGTTAGTGATTCATCAATAAACATAAACATAAACATTTGCTGAGTGAAACTGACAAATTAGGTACCTTTGAAACTTACCAGTACCTATCGATATGATAATTAAGGGATTGAGGAAACGAGTAGGTAACGATCTTATCGCATTAGCATTTTCCTAGAATGGTGAATGACTATAGCACAGTCATGTAATGGAAAAATGGGGCATGCACGGTAAAAGAGGGCCATAGAATAGTGTTAACAAGTTGTCTGTTATTTATTATATGTTATAAGTTGCCTTAATACAATCAGAATCAGATGATTGAATTAATGCGCATAGATACTAAAACATAAAAATCAGATGGTAACAGACCAGAGGCTGGCTGGACAGTGACGCCTCCAAAAAGACCACAAAAATACAAATGGCAAATCTGAAAGCGAAGACTTTGAATAAAACTCGGCATTAAACTGACGTCATGGGCACCATATGTCAAATTCATTAGTACACATGGATGAATAACGCCCTGGTTCAATGGTCGCTTTCCATTGGCCAAAAGGGTAAGCAGGTTCATGACGTCATGAGACCTTCTGATCCTTTTATTATTTAGTTTTTACCATTTTTGAGAAATGGCGCTCATGAGACATTTATAATTTTGTCAGTTTAGGTATTGTTCGGATATTGGTTTGTCACGAATAATTATGCGGATAATATTTGAAAACCGCTAGGTATTTAATACTTTTCGGTATTATGTCACAGGGTAATCAAGGCGATAAGGGCGTATTTTATATACCGTGGTAGGTAATAATGTCCCTTACGGAGCGCATCCTTCGTGTGATTTGTAGGGCTTGTTCTTTATAGTGATAAAACCGATAAACCTGAAAAACCGATTTACACTCCGTGTCCGTACTGCGGTTTTGTAGCACGTCACGCACGTGTGTTCTTTGGGCTTTTGCGTTTGTTCAGTGTTTATGGTGGTTAATACCGTGGGGGCCTTATTTTATATACCGTGACGGGGTCCTTGAGTGTGGACAGTAGATCAAGGTGAGTGGTGTCATCAGAATGGGTATGAATTCAACTTTCGGGAACGATTCAAGCACAATTTATTTTTAAACAAATTATTAAATCACTATTTTATTATGCATGAATAACTTTTGAGGAATGATTCTTTCCAATTTAAATAATAATGTTTGTACCTATATTCATTTACGTTTGATTCAGCATCAGCACGAAATGCAGCAATGTTTTGATTTAATCTCAGTCTTGTTTCTATGCAGGTTTTGATTCAATCATGATTTGCGAATAAAAAATCTGACTGAATCAATTATTTTTTTATTCAAGAGATTTTGATCGAACAATTTCAATGAGTCCAATCAGAGTCAAATCAATAACCACTCTGGGTGTGATGGGTCATGCTAACCAAGTTAATGTGAATTTATTTATTTATAGTTGTAAAATTGTGGAGCACTGAATGCATTTGTATAAACAGTTATTTAACTAAATGTTCAACCAGAATATATCAAGGACTTCATGGTCAACTCAGTAATATTCTCCTGGGTGGTTTTTAATCAAACTTTGAAGCAGGAGGCGAGGTTGGTTGTTTGATTAAGTTGTGCATGCATTTGTCTATGTTTTTGTTTATCTGATTGGAGATTTCCTTATACTTTCTATCTTAAATGCAAAAATTACTACTAGTGTATTTTATATGTTGTAATTTGAGGACACTAAATGACCTTAGGCCTAAGCAGTTGCGGTGCTGTAAACCCAAATCCATCATTGTCCATCATGAGCAGCTTTATGTGTCACCATGAGGGACAAGAGGGACCCCAACCTCAGGCTGGTGAGGGTTTCCTTGCTCATCACACTGATGGTGGAGAGGATAATGTAGGAAGGAAATCATATTGATGGGAGACGTGCTGACCCCTGAACAGATATCCCCATCAACATTTCCCTCCAGTTAATTGGATCCTGCCCCAGGTGCATACTGCATACAGAGGAGGATCGTGTAATTGCTTAATACACACTGGACACCAACTCTAAACTCAAACTCAACCTGCAATTACAGGTTTATTTACACAGGCTACACATTCAACAGGTTAATTTAGCAGGCGACCCTAGCTGCGAGACACCACCTCCAGTCAGCAGCGATGGCCACAGCAACCCAGCGCGATAAACCCGCCACCGACGGCCAGGATCAGCTCCAGCTCATCCAGCTCGGCTTCGTCGAGAACACTGACGCCTGGAAACTCGTGAGCCGCTACTTCCCGACCAAGGTGGGCGGCCGGCCGGCGTGGCTGGACCTGAAGCACCTGCCGCCGGCGGAGGCGCTGCGCTGCGGCCACTGCGGCGCGCCGTGCGTCCTCCTGTGCCAGCTGTACTCGCCGATCGAGGAGCGCGACGACTGCTTCCATCGGACGGTGTTCGTCTTCATCTGCCGGCGGCCGGCCTGCTCGCAGGAGAAGACCGGCGGCGTGACGGCACTGCGCTGCCAGCTGACTCTGAAGAACGACTTCTACCCGGACGCGCCGCAGGAGGAGCGGCCGCTGGTCGGGCCAGACGAACTCTCCGCAGAGCACTACGTGAACCTGTGCGCCGTCTGCGGCTGTCTGGGAGGGAAGAACTGCGCCAGCTGTAAGAAGGTGCACTACTGCAGCAAGGAGCATCAAACCGTCGACTGGAAACATGGTCACAAAGACAAGTGTAAAGGTACGCTAGACGAGATGTCGGGAACTCGGGAGGGTCAGGCTTGATATGTACGTCATCGTTGGGCTGTGATGTTTGCTTTTTCAAAGGGTCGATCCATTCATTCGTGGACACCAACGCATCACAATAGCACATTGATGTCAAACAACCTACCTCAGTCACTTGCATATGATTGCTGAAATCGCTAGCATTGTGCTGTGGGAAGGCTGCTGCCTCAGCTGAATCGGCCGAACTCGAGTGGTCCGATATATATGCAGCACGTTTGATCTGTTTTCTCGTGTCAGGGTGGATCTCTGCTAACTCCCCTGTACTGTGTCTATCAGAGGGCGGCGAACCCGGCGGCGGCAGTCAGCAGTTCCTCCTGCCAGAAGCCGAGGTTGTTATCGAGGAGGAGCCGGCAGACTCCAAGAAGCGCGAGAAGACAGAGGAGGAGAAGATGGTCGACTACGCGGCACTGGTCAAGGACAAGATAGAGTCACTACCGGGTAAGAAACAGGCTGCAGTTCGTGAATGGATGAATGAATGAATGCATAAACGAATGGATGAATTAATGAATGAATGCATAAACAAATAAATGGATGAATGAATGAATAAATGCACGAATGAATATGAATGTATGGACGAACGAATGAATGGACAAACGAATAAATGAATGCACGAATGAATGAATGCACGAATGGACGAATGAATGAATGGTCGAATGAATGGACGAATGTATGAGCGTACGAATGAATGGACGAATGAATGCATGAATGGACGAATGAATGCATGAATGGACGAATGAATGCATGAATGGACGACATGAATGATGAATGGACGAATCGAATGCAAATGCATGAATGGAATGAATGCATGAATGGACAAATGAATGATGAATGCATGGAATGGGAACAATTGAATGCAAATTGGAGAATGAATGCATGAATGGCACATACGATATGGATGCATGAATTGACCGAATGGATGCTATGAAAGACGAATGAATGCTGAGATGGACGAATGATGCATGAATGGACTAGGAATGAATGCATGAAGTGACTGAACATGAATGCATGAAATTGACAACTGGGAATGCACTGAATGACGACTGAATGGACGAATGAAGCATGAATGACGAAATGAATGTGACGAATGCAATGCATGAATCGACGAATTGAATGCATGATATGGACGGAATGAATGCATGAATGGACGAATTGAATGCCATGAATGGACGGAATGATCATGAATGGCGAATTGAATTTGCATGACATGGACGAATGAATGCATGAATGGACGAATGAATGAATGCATGAATGGACGAATTAATGAATGCATGAATGGACGAATGAATGAATGCATGAATGGACGAATGAATGCATGAATGGACGAATTGAATGCATGAATGGACGAATGAATGCATGCAAATGGACGAATGAATGCATGAATGGACGAATGGATGGACGAATGAATGCATGAATGGACGAATGAATGCATGAATGGACGAATGAATGCATTAATGGACGAATGAATGCATTAATGGACGAATGAACGCATTAATGGACGAATGAACGCATGAATGAACGAATGAACGAATGCATGAATGAACGAATGAATGCATGAACGAATGAATGCATGAACGAATGAATGCATGAACGAATGAATGAACGAATGCATGAATGGACGAATGAATGCAAGAATGGACGAATGAATGCAAGAATGGACGAATGAATGCATTAATTGACGAATGAATGCATCAATGGACGAATGAGTGAATGGACCAATGGCTGAATGAAACAGAAAACAGGACAATGAATGCAAACAGGACAATGACCCAATTTTTAGTGTTTAACTATTATTTTGGTGTTCGCCAAATGCGAGTTAAAAATGCGAAGATGAGTGATAGCATGATGTATTACGTGTTCACCCATGGCCTTCAAAGGGTAGAAACTGCCTTCGAACTGGCTCAGGACTGTAGGCGTTCTATTATACATTGGCGTACAATTTTGCTGGGATAACCTGCTGGCGTACATAGCGCATTATTCGGCTGTCAGGATCACGCATTACCAGGCTGTCACGAACAAATCACAAACCATTCCGCGCCCCAACCCGTCCCACAGACGCTGACGTCTGCGAGCTGGACAAGATGGCCACCTCGGGCGGCGACGACCCCGTGTTCGCGCGCTTCCGGAAGCGGGTGGCGCGCGAGCCGGAGCAGGTGGTACGATACTGGCGCGGCGGTGCGCCACTCTGGATCAGTAGCGTTCACCAGCCGACCGAGGCTGACATACCCAACTGCGAGGCGTGCGGCGCCCGGCGACACTTCGAGTTCCAGGTGAGACGGCGCGGGCAGCGGGAAAGGAACCATCGCAGTGACGGGAGAGGGAGAAGATGGAAGGGAACGTATTTGATGTTTGGGAAAAGTTTTGAATCCTTGTAGTCTTTATCAATTGCGAGACTAGCACGGACGGATAGAAGGTGCTTTCAGTGAATGCATCACGTTGTACAAAATCAATGGACTATGAGAATGACGCTTCTCTTTACTGAGGCATTGGATTTAGTTGTATTCCGTATGCTTGGTCGTTTGACATCACAGCACGATTACATATCCTACATGGTGCGATTGCCTTCAGGACCTTGCGGTAGTGCTAAAAGACGTGCTTGATTCCGCTGCTTCGGACCTGCTGATTATCCAGCCATGTCTGACCTGTCTGGTCCCCTACCCATCCACCTACCACTGTCGCCGCCGCTGACAGCTGCATATCTGCCGCCGCCAGATTCTACCACAGCTGCTGAACCACCTGGACCTGGACGAGATGGGTGACAGCGTCGACTGGGGCACGCTGGCCGTCTACACCTGCTCAGAGAGCTGCCAGGCCAGCGACCCACGCAGCAGACAGGACAGAGTCTCGTGTGGAAAACAGCAGCTGTGACGGCCACGGGTGCCGGGGGAATACAGGAGCCTGTGATAACCGGGCCAGGGAGTGGGGTAATGATATACGGGACAGCGTTAAGAGGCAGCGGTTGGCTGTATGTTCAGACAACATGGGCGACACGCGCACCACGCTTATCTGACCCGTTATAGAACAGGCGGAACCAGGCATCCTGTAAACAAATTAGGCCCATTTTCCGGCCAAAAACAGGTCTCTGAATTATAATTGGTCGTTGCACTGTAAGCGCGCACACAATGTCATCCGGCTAGTGGCATGATCACCTTATCAGGGCGTGCTTAAAATGCCATCTGTACGTCACGACCCTCTAACCTCAGAAAACGGCTCAGCCAGACGCAGAAACGTGGTTGCGAAAGCTCATTTTGCAAGTTCATTCGAAGTATACTGGCGTTGTTTGGCCTCGGGGTTTCAATATGACGGTCCCAGAGTATCAGTTATGGTCATTGAAAAACTATACGAAATGCTCTCTTTTCAGAGAACATGCATTGATCCGCCATTATTTGAGAATCATACTTTATTTAGTCATCTGTTGATGATTTAGGTGGAATTATGTCAGTGACTTCTGTTAAAGGTCGACTAAGGTCTCTCAGTTCACCGCACCCTTTTGCAATAACTCTTGATAGGACAGTAAGATATGACGATTAAGTGGACATTGTGTTTGTCTCGTCGCCCATGTGCGAGAATTACCTTGGGTTAGCCTCAGAACTGAAATGAAACGGAGGTCAAACTTGAAGTTACCGTAACCAGATCACCATTAATATGTTGCTTCAAAGTGCCTTTACGGACAGACACGATGATGTTAAAATACTAGCGTATATATGTAACTATATTAAACTTTATTAATAAAAACGTTTATAAAAAATAGTCCTCCCGACTTTGGTATCCTTCTGGCCCTGGCGCCTTACTATGGACCTGAGGCTAAGCGGTTCTGACTTACATTCCCGGCGGGCTATTTTATCTACTGCAGTTCGCAATGTACTCGTACAATTGGGTATTCCTGTATAAACTACTTACTTACCAAAATCGGTAAGAAAGCGACTTCTCTACCGCTTCTCCGTGATCCGCCGCGGGATTGACGGCTCAGAACAGTCTAATATAGGAAGTATGATAAGGGCGATTGGAATTTGCAGTGAGGCTTTACTATTGGCTGTTTTCTGTTTAGCTAGCTAGCTCTCATGTTTTCCCCAGATTATTTGGGAGTTTCTAGAGCAAAGGTCCTTCACTTCGAAAAAACGTGATTTTGATTACCTCTGGTTGACCTCAATATGACCTGAGGCCAATGATTGCCCAAGTACTTCGAATGGGCCTCCTAGAGAACTTTCGAGCTTGTTTTCCGCGTTCTCTGGCTAGCCTTTTTAGCTTTTTAGAGTTGGAGGGGAACCCCACTGGGATCTTGAACACGCTGATATCATTGCCGGCTAGCATACGTGTGTTGCACCCGACACACGTCACGACCAATCAGAGGCTGGTATTTGCTGGACGCTCTTGTGTAATGCAGAAGGTGCCGGGGTGGGCCCCCTGCAGGCGAGCCTGTGAGACTGCTGACGACCCGTATACGACATGCCCATAGCTTGAGAGATGGCCGGGTGCTGCTCGCGTCACCCACACATACGCCGCGCGCTCCTCGCAGCTCGTAAGCTCGTTCTGCTAAGCCGGTTCTGCCTGAGGCTACGTTCCCGGCGAGCTGTAATGCCAGACATGCGTTTGAACAACGCAGACACGACACGACCAGAGTTCGCACACGGGAAGCCTGACTATTGGCTGGCGGCCGTCGGCCGTCGGTGAGGTAGTCCGGCGCGGTATCACCACACACCTGACCTGACCCAACCGCTGCCGTGAGGGCGGACCCTCCACACACACTCTGAGACCCGCTGTCCGGCGGACCGACCGCCCCCGCTCACAGCGCCACTGAACACTGCATAGTCCGGTCACGGTGACGCACGCAGCTGGCACGTGACACCGTCAGAGGCGCCGGCTGATGACGCATGACACGAGCGCCACACAAGACGCTGGACAGCACAGCAGGAGAGCCACAGGACGGAGCCGCGGGCCCGTGTTCATCGTCAGCCGCTGCGGATCGCTCCGAAGTATCACACCGCGTCTGCGCAGTCGCCGGCGCGGCGCAGGGCACCCGTGTCAGCTTTGTACAGGAGCTCGGCTGGCGGTGACACAGGCCGTGTCAGAGTGCGGGGGCGCCCGGTGGCCGTGGTACCGCTGCCGGGTCTGGGTCGCCCGCGGCGGCCCAGTCGGCGGCGGGCGGCCGGTCACGCGGCTCGTGTTCGGCACAGGGGCTGCAGCGGAGAGACACGGCCTGCGAGAGCACCGTGGCGCCCGGGGAGCCCTCTGGAGGCAGCCGGGAGCACAGCGTCTGGGGAGGGGAGGGAGAACGAGGGTCAGTACAGCATGAGGGGTGACAGTCGACAGGATCCCGGGCCAGGCACACAGAGGCAGGACTCTCACGGATGTCGCGGGTAGTGAGAGCATACGAGAACGCTTCGGCTTCGAACTCAGTGGACAGATGTGCGGCATTTTGCTACCTACATAACAAACAAGCTCAAACCAGACCACACAAATTATCCAGCCGAAGAAGACGACTTGAGGGTTCATAATTGTCCATCCGCTGCCTATCTGCATGCACCCAATACCCTGACGACACACATCAGTCGGACAGCAGCAGGCTGGGAGTGGAGCGATGTTTACCTGCGGTGTGTCTGAGCCAGCGGCCATGTAGCCGAGTACAAAGCTGGAGGTGCAGTGACCCCAAGCGACGTCGACGGCGCCCATACTAGGGTCATGGCGCAGCGCTATGGCGCCGGCCAGCCGCTGGTTACCCGACGGTATGTAGTGCGAACCTGACACGCGGCAGACAGAGGGATGTAGTGCGAACCTGACACGCGGCAGACAGAGGTGTATAGACAGAGGTGAACGGCGGCGAACACGGAAATCAAGGCGGGGACAACATGTTAAAACTGATAAATCGTGATCGAGGTTATAATTGAGGAGTTTCAATGTTCAATTCAAGTTCGTTTGGAGACCGTGCATCAATTACAAGGCAGGTAACCACATCTTCCACACGTGCAATATCAAACACACAATGTCAGACATTATGGTTTGTGATTTCCTAATATATCCGTCGCAATCTGCCCAGCATCAGCCGTGCGGTTTGCGGGCCGACGTCTCCGTCCAGCCAGCGGCGATCACGTACCGAGGAAGCCCCGTTTCAGTCCGAGCTGGAGTCCCTGGATGGCGTGCTCTGATCGGCTGATTTCTGCCGCCACCCGTCGCGCCAGGCAGCTCATGACCAGCTGCTCTCCAGTGCCCGAGGTGGAGACGCCGACACCGTACCGGCCCGTGGTGGCCGCCGCGTCCGCCCAGCAGCCGCAGCCGTACACCGCCGCCTGGTGGGGAGACAGGGAACTAATGTTACCGCCGCCGTCTGGTGGGGAGACGGAAAACTAATGTTACCGCCGCGTCCGCCCAGCAGCCGCAGCCGTACACCGCCGCCTGGTGGGGAGACCGGGAACTAATGTCACCGCCGCGTCCGCCCAGCAGCCGCAGCCGTACACCGCCGCCTGGTGGGGGAGACAGGGAACTAATGTCGCCGCCTGGTGGGAGACGGAGAACTCAATTTCACCGCCGCCTGGTGTGGAGACGGGGAATAATATAGCCACCCGACCCTGCCTGGAAGGGCGGAGGCAGGCCGCGCAACCAGGAATTTTCGTAAGGGGGGGGGCAAACCTCAAAGGGGGCCTCCGTCGGGCCTCGAGAGGGCCCCACCATTGCGGACCAAATTATGCCTGCATCATATCGAGGGACGGATCCGGGGGAATACCCCAAGTTTCCGAAACCATAATTTGCTCCCCTCAGAAAAATACAAACAAAAGTTAGGACGTATGTACATACAGCCTCCGCAGTTGCTATGGTACACACTAAGGTCTGACTTCTTTCTCCGCTAGCGTATGTTTGACGGCGAATTAAGAAATGACCGTATATGCATTCAAACCGCATTACTGAGAGAGCTTCAAATTGATATATTAACGCATTGCCTCACACTGTGTATTTGCTGCTTTTAAGCAAAAATCCGTTTTTTAGCGTTCAGCGGTGAAAACAACTGGTTTTTGCTTAAAACAGCACATGGACAAGGTAAACCAACGCGTCAATATATAATTTTGAAGCTCTCAGTAAAGCAGTTTAAATGCAAGAATGGTCGTTTCTTAATTCGCCGTAAAAAATACGCTAGAGCCTAGAGAAGAAATCAAGTCGGACCTTAGTGTGTATCATAGCAACTGCAGACCCTGTACCTGTCCTACAGTTACAAACGGGCTGACGACACGCTCACCCCCCCCCCCCCGGTCAACAAACTTTATGCGCTTGTGGCTGACGGCCTTGTAAGTTGACGCCCTACGCTCCACAACTTGTGTAATATACGCATAAGAAGGTCATAAGGATAATCTAGGTCACCAGTTTTGGAACGCTGATTAATTGGCGTTCCAAACCATAAAATGGTGTCTTTTAAAAGAAAATAGGTCCAGCCGTTCCCACTGGCGGATCCAGCCGTCGGTTTTGGGGGATCAACTTTTTTGGCCAAAAGGTATCAAATTTTTTTCTTCGGATTTGGCCGGTCACCTTATTTTGGTATTTGAGCTTAAAAATATATTTTTGGAGAAACGACAAAAACGCGATGCTCCGTAACATATTTGCTGCGGAAAACACACATATAAGTAGAAATAACGTTTATCTCAAACTAACTCGCAGGAGCGTCGCCGATAAATTTTAAGTGAGGGTCGGCTGAAACGAAGAAAAAGACGTCTTTGCCGCATTTAAATAAGGAATTTTTATTTGTTATAGTAGGTGCTTAAGTTATTTAGCGCCGCGAAGCGGCGTGCGAATTCTACGGTTTGCCTGATAAAACACAGAAAAATAATAGACGGTGGGGCCAGTATGAACATGTATGGCATGGCCATACCACTTTTAGAGCGTAGTTTAGCAAGACTGCCATAAATCAACTTTGGAACGCAGTGTCAACAATTTTAAATCATAATCAGCCTATAGCCAACTTGAATATTTTTTAGGCACAAGACCTGAAACTTAAATCAATTGCGGGCCGCGGCGGCGAAAATTTCAGTCTTATGCCCTGCGATTATGCATTCTCGTCAATGTGTCAAATTGTGTATGGTGCTGACCTAAAAAATGTTATTTTGCGTTTAATGGTGCTGTAAGAAATGTTAAAGCGAACTGTTTTCCCCATTGATATAAGAGAGAAGCAATATTGAACATAAATGCGCTGAGAAATGGTACGATTTTTAACCTGCATAACATATTTTGTTGTATTTCAATTGCGCCGAGGAGCAAACGTGCAAAATTGTTGTTTTATTCCCTGGACCAGTGACATTCTTACTGTTATTTATGATAATGACCTGTTATTTGTTTCCATAAAAACTTGTATACATGGCACAGAGGCAAAGCCTTTTATACATTATTACCGATCGCTTTTTCTTGTGAGGCTTGATCGTTGGGGAAGGAGGGGGGGGGGGAACAAACAGGCCACTTTATGCCTTGGGGGGTCATGGCCCTGAATGCCCCTCGGCCCTCCCCTGGATCCAACAGTGCTGGCAACATTGCAAATGTTTTGAAAGCAGCAAGAGGCAGTACGACTTTTACGCGCATAAATGGTTCTTCTGTATCTGGTGGAGCTTGGGAGATGGCTCGGGGAGATGGTCCTGGCCTGGTCCCCAC